>PVHP010011305.1:0-43854 GCA_004024765.1 Zapus hudsonius | reverse complement strand
TGTGGCTCAGTGGTAGAGCTCCTGCCTAGAATCCCCCAGTGAGGGGTTGGGGTGTGGCTCAGTGGTAGAGCTCCTGCCCAGAATCCCCCAGTGAGGGGCTGGGATGTGGCTCAGAGGTAGAGCACTCTAAAATCCCTCAGTGAGTGCTCTAGGTCTCTACAGAATGTGTGTTGTAAATCTCTAAAGAATGTGTTCTCTAGGTCTCTACAGTTCGCGCCCATTTCCCTCCCTGAGTGAAAGGAGCACTGACATAAGTCATTTCTGAATTGCAAAATGGTAACTCAACCTCTGGATTCAATTTGTGTTCAGAGCCTGCTCGGCCCCTCCTGAGTACAGGACTTAACATCCTACACCGTGTGAAGGCACTAATTGATAACAACACTAATAATGGTAGTAATCAAAACACCTCATAGGACACTTCCAAAAACTAAGGCAGTGAGCACTTAGCACAGCACCTGGTTTACAGATGGCACTTTGAATTGCCATTTCCTGGGGTCCCCGCTGTCTAGTGACAGGAGTAGAGAAGTTACAAAATGTCCCAGTGGGCTCAAGCTCTGGCTAGGTGATAAGGGATGCATACATCTCACTGCGTCTATGGTACCTCTAAGGAACTCTACAACCCTGTGAGCCTGGAAATGACCTGATTTAGCACCACCCCTACAATCAGAGAGGAGGAGGAGGAGAGAGAGAGAGAGAGAGAGAGAGAGAGAGAGAGAGAGAGAGAGAGAGAGAGAGAGAGAACGCTTCAGCTCATGCAAGAACCTTCTCATAGAGTCAACATGTTGTAACCTCTAGCATGGACTAGGGTATTCTAAAGAGAGCTTGTGCCTCTCTGTGTAGCTATCAGGCTATTGAAACAATGGACCCCAGGGAATTGGAATTTCCTCAGGAATCTAATGCTAGGAGAAGGAAAAGACTGAAGCCTGGTGCTGGCCCCCAGGGGAGCCATCTCCCAGAAAGAGTTTTCACAGTTCTGACAGCTCATCAGATCACCTTGAGGAGAGACTGGAGTGGACAAATATGATAGTGATGGGTGGGACCACACCTTGAGCAGGACTACTTACCTATGCACACCACTGGCCCTCTTATTAAACTTGAACCTCATGCCAGGATCCCAAAGAATGACTGAGAGGGTCACTGAACCTCTTTGTCCTTCCCAATGTGGTCACATTGAATAAGTTTCCTTTCTCTACATGTCACCATTACTTATCTGTTTAACTTATGGAGCTGTTTAGCTTATGAAGGATGGGTGGCCCAGCCTAGCTTGTCAGGGTCTCCAGGGCCCAGGTTCTGACCCTAACAACTCCGGGAACAAAATAGCATCAGTGGTCATCATCCATTCCTAATTTGAAATGCTCCACTTAGAAACCCTCAGAGCAAGTTTTTCAAAGTCAAAACATCAAAGACGCAACTTTTATTGCCTCCCCAGCTTACCACTGGCCAGTAAATCAGAGTTAAGCTATTTTGAAGTGTACACCAACCCAACAACAGGCCCTTCAGACTTAAATCCAAAGCCTTTCCTCAGCACAGCATGAGGACAAGAATAACTTAAAATTTTGGGTCTGAGAAGAGAGCAGTATTTGAAGAAAATAGCACGAAATAGCATAATTGCTTCTTATAGATAGGAAGCTTGGGTAAGAAAAATACTTGACTTTTTTTTTTTTAAATCAGGGATGGTCGTAAAATTCCTTCCTGAAAAGATCGTCAGTTCAGGACAAGAAGGAACTCCGTTGCCATGGCTCAGGGAAAGTTGTGAGCATATTCATTTATGCAGTGCGTGTGTACAGATCTGGCCAAGCCCCCTTCATCTCTTGAATTGCCAAAAGGGAAAAAGAAACACCCAGCCCTTCCTTCAGATGGGGCAAACAGTGGGTGGACCACAAAGAGACATGCCTTTTGTCTTACTCTGCAAACTATAAATAATTTGTTTGTTTTCAGGCTAATTGTATTTTCCCCTTGCTTCAGCCTCACTTTGCAGCCTCTTTTATCTGCTTTCCTTCTCTCTGTCTATTTTCTTCTGCTTTGATCCCAGACTGCTCTGCAGCTCTCCTATGTGCAAAGGCACTTGTTTGCTTTAGATCCCGGCAACACCTTTGGATGGGTCCAGGAGACTGAGGCACAGAGACGGCTCAGAGAGGATCACCTACAGGGGAAAGACCTATATAAAGACCTGAATGGGGATGGCACCATGCTATGGGCTGGGGGATTGGATGAAATCTGAGCCCCAGCATTCTCCTCTCCGCTTCACACCCCAGCTGTCATGCCTTCCCTGCCATGATGGACTGCTTGCTCCAACAGAAGCCAAAATACACTTTTCTTCCCCTACTTTTGTGTGTGTAGACCAGAGGACAACCTCAGGTGTTATTCTCAGCAACACCATCCACCTCCTTTGAGACAGGGTCTCTCATTGACTAGCCTGGCTGACTAGGGAATTCCCATCTCCACGCCTTCAGTGCCAGGATTACAGAGGTGTACCATTTGACATGGATATTGGATCCTGAACTCACCATGCTCCTTTAAGTAACCCTTCACTTGGGCTGTCTGAGGAACACCAACAAACTCAGTGACCTGCCATGTTATACTCTGATGAAATTGTACTTTGGCTATGTTTTACCTGGGGTGAACAGAAGTCTGTTTGCCTCTCCCCAGAAAAAATGAACACAACAGGGTTGCCTTTTCATTTTCTTTAGGGCAGATAGTCGTTATATGTGGTCATTGTCTGGAAAATATTCTCATTCATTCTTCCTCTACATAGTGACAGTAGTTTCAGAGATGACCGAAAATTGGCAAATCTAGAAAGGAACTTAGATTTCCTCCCCTAAAACTAACTGGTTTAAAGAACAGCTCTGTATCAGTTACCTTTCTCCTCACTGTGACAAAATGCCAGCCATAACTTAAAGGGAGGAAAGGAGTTTTTTGGCTCATCGTTTCAGAATTCAGAAGGCTCAGACTGTGAAGGCTTGGTGCCATGAAGAATGTCATGATGCTGGAAGTGTGTGGTAGAGCTGTTTTTTAGTTACTAAGAGGGGGGAGAGAGAGAAGAAAGATGAGGAAGAAGAGGGAGAGGAGGAGGGGGAAGGGAAGAAGAGGGAGACAGAGATAGAGCGAGAGCAAGTGAGAGGACAGGGAAAAGAACTTGACCACAGTGACCCACTTCCACCAGCTAGGTCCTGCCTCCTAAGGTTTCCAGAACCTCCCCAGAATCGCACCACCAACTGAGGACTTAGGTTTTTCACACACTAGGCTGTGTGGGGTATTTCCTAGTCAAACCATAACCTGCTCCTACAATCACAAAAGCTATTGACACAAGTGGATTTCTCGCAGAGATATGCCACTGTGAAGACTTAGAAAACAGTTGTGAAAGACAAGTGCTTGGTTAGGGAGAGCCCCAGAGCAAAGTGTTCAGATGCATAACATCCGTGTCATCAGAGGCACGTCTATGCATGAACCCAGCTTTCTCCATGAGTTTTGCAGCTGAGATGGGATGTCTAAGACAGTCTGTTCATCTAAGCACTGGGCTGGAGATGAGAAAAGAGAGACCTGGGCATCCAACATATCCTGCCTGCCTTAGGTTTGCTCTCCACATTGCTTGCCTACTGTATTGCCTCTCCTCTGGGTTTCCTGACTCTAACTCTCTGGCTACTACTCCAGCCTTGATTCCCTCCTCGGTATGTCTCCTGCTTCATCATTTTAGTGATACTTTACACCGTCCCAGCCTAGCCTCACCCCTGGAAGAGTTTTCAGTTTCAAACACAAATAGCCTTGGTCCCTCAGGACCTCAGGTAGCTGACAAAGGGGCTTTGCAAAAATTGTTTTCCTCATCACTGATAAAACACCTGACAGAAGCAACTAGAGGGAGGAAGGGTTTATTTTGGTTTACAGTCTCAAGGGGAAGCTTAATGATGGCAGAAGAAAGCATGGCATGAGCAGAGGCTGGGCATCACCTCTGCCACAGCAGGTGGAAAATAGCAGCTGAGAGTGAGCTGAGTTCTGATAAGGGGGAGCTGGCTATAACACCCCTAAGGCTACCCCCAGAAACATACCTCTTCTTCCCCTCCCAAATTGTCATCACCCAGGGACCAAGCATTCAAAACACATGAGTTTCTGGGGACATCTGATTGAAACCAGCACAGCTGGGAAGATGTGGCAGAGTTCACGGTGGCGGCACTGCTTGGCTGGGGCTCCTCACATCTTGATGGACCAGGAAACAGAGCTCATGTGGGCACCAGAAGTAGATGTCACCTTCAAGGCCCACCCCCCCTTGATTTAGTTCTCCCAGTGAGACCCCACATCCCAAAGGTTCCACAATCTCCCAAAATAGTGCACTAGCAGCTGGAGACCATGTGCTCAAACTCATGAGCCCATGGGGAAAGTATTTCACACTCACACCTTAGCATGCCTCGTCCTCTTTGGCACCTTCCTAAGGAAAGAAGGAATAAAACATTTCCATTCCTCAAACAATCTGTCTCTAATGGGACAAAGGATGGGACATCAAAAATGGATAATGTTGGCCTGCCTGAGAGGTGTTCAGACATCCATCCACTCTCCTGATAACCTCAAGTAACTACAGTCCTCAGGTGGTGGGCATATTACCACGCTCAGAGCATATTCACAGTTAGCTCCTCGTGGTTAGATCCAGGACTGTGGGGAGTAACTCAGGATCCCTGTGAATGTGCCTTGTAGTATGGTATTCAACATGGTCACACCAACAGGAAGCAAACCAACTACATCCAAAATAGAACAGGGAGAGTTTGAATTGCATTTCTTTCTTTTTCCATGGAAATAGCGAATAATGATAACAAACACACCAGGATGCCACCCTGGCCCAGAAACACAGAACTATAAATCACCCCCCATCACTAAAGTCTCCACTGGAGAGGATGGTATAAATTCAAGTTCACATTTATAGAGAATCAAATTATTGCTTTATTCCCAGGGAGATGAATGAGAGTGACAGACTTTCTGGAGTTGTAAAAATAGATGGATGCTTCTTATAAAATAACTCACGAATGCCTGTGATCATTTACGATAGAAATCTGGCAGGCTGGGAGCAGGCAAGTGAAATTCCAAACACAATCACCACACGATTTTCCAGTGGTAGAGTAAACGGTTTGGCTATTATGATAATACATTTCAGCACATCGAATATATCTCCCCTTAATAGAAATACATTAGATACCATTTATAAAAAGCATCAACATTGCAGTTCTGTTTCTTGAACTGTAGCTTACACATCAATAGAACACAATTTATGGATGAGGAAATCCAATTTCATGCTGTTTCACACACCGTTCTGTTTATTACGTAACTACAGTCCTCATATATGAGGCAGCATATTGCATGAACTGTGTGTATGGGCATGGCATATGTCAAGACTATCAAGGTCTTGTCTATTATGACTGATAATGTATGATCTGCATGATAGCCAAGCAAAGTCCTGAGCACCTACGTCTGATGATATCACCGCAGTGTTGCCATAGTTACCTCGGTGGTGGAAAGATGAAGGAATATTGCAAGCAGATGATGGGAAGGGAGCTAGAACTTTACCGTCAGATAGATAATGGGTTGAGTCCTGGCTCTGCTATATATTAGTGGACCAACGAAGAAACTCCTTTGTGCCTGTAAAATCTCTGTCTGTCATCTGTAAAATGGGACCAATAACTCCCGCACTCTCTGAATCATCATCTATATATGGTGGCCAAGGGCCTAGCAGAGGGTGTGTCAGTCCATGGGACATTTATACGCTTCTCTGTATGTCTCATTTGAGCATAACAACTTTTGTAGGAGTCCATTCTCCAATATGGCATCCCACTCATGCGCCTTCCGAAGGGAAGCATACTGCATGCACACTGACTGCGGAGGGAAACCACAGACAGAGAAGGCCCTGCCTCTGGAATCCGCCCCATGCTCTTCTCTTTCCTTCTCCTGTTGTCTGTTTTCTGCACTCACCGATGGCAATGTGTCTCTTGGCACTGCCTTCCCGTTTTAGAACCTTAGTAAAGCCTATCATTACTCCAACATGAAGGGCTATTACTCCTCTCTAGCTTAGTGTTGGTAAATAAGGATTTCATTTGCCCCTTAAATTTGTTTTTTTTTTTTTAATTTGCAGTGTTAAGATTTGGACCAACAGCTGTGTGCTAGGTAGGTACTCCACCACTGACTCACACCCCCAGCCTCTCACTGGGGGAATCTAGGCAGGTGCTCTACCACTAAGCTATGGCCAGAGCCAGTCCATCACCGTGGATTCTATGCAAGTGCTCTACCACTAACTCATGTCCTCAGCTCTTCACTGGAGGGTTCAAAGCAGGTGTTCTAATACTAAGTCATGCCCCTAAGCCCTCACTGAAGGATTCTGGACAGGTTCTCTGTATCTGAGCCACCCCCCACCAAGCCCTTAAATATTCCATATACAGGTGGATGTCTTATGCAGTGCTTGTAGGAATTAGAACTGGTACACTTTGGTTTGCTTGACTGTTTCTGAGACATTGTTTCATTGCAAAGCCCTGGCTGGCCTGGAAGAACTCACAATGTAGAGCAGGCTGGCCTTGAAATTGTGGTCCTCCTGTCTCAGCCTCCTGGATGTTGGGATTACAGATGGGTGTCACCACACCCAGCTTGAAAAGAGTATGCTTGGAAAATCTGATCTACAGTTTCTCAAAAAGTTAAGCAGGAATCTTCCCCAGCTCTCAGTTATTCAATTCTTAGGTATTTACCCTTGAGAAATCAAAGCGCACGTCCAAAAGAAGGCATTGAGGTGAATCCTCATAACAGCCTGAAATTGGAAACGATTCAAGTATCCCTCAACAGGAGGATGAAAAATAAAAGCAAGCCCTGGATTCACATAAGAGAATGCTTCCTTCTCGGCAGAGCAAAGAATGAATGAGCCACTGGTTTACACGACCACAGGGCAGACTTTCAGAAACATGATTTGAAATTGAATGGAGCCAACCACAGTACAGTGGATAAGCTCCGACACCATTCATGTGTGATTCTGGACCCTCACCACTCATCTATGGTTTTAAAAAAAGTGCCAGAAAAATGGTATCCAGGATGGAAGGGTCTGGGGAAGTAGAAATATAGAATATATGATTTTATTGCATTAAATTGTCCTTTCATAAAAACACATATAGGATGGCAAAGTGAATGGCTGTAATGGATTTAGACACATAAAATATATGTTTAAAGTTTTTTGAGTCCATAATTTTACTATGGGGAGGGATCCTTTCTGGTCAACTGTGGAGGTTGCCATGGTACCAGCTCATTATTCTCAAAATGTTTAAGTAAAAAGGAGGAATGAAGCATTTATCCTGCTTTTCTTATTTGAAGTGCATTTCAGCGTATCCAAATAGTTGAAGAGGGAAAGTGCTTCTCACAGAAGAATTACAGCTTATAAAGTGCAGAATGGAGGGAGTGTGTGTGTTAAAGAAAATCAACATTTTTGTAGGCATTAATGAAATAATGGATGTGGTCGATGGTCATCGGTGGCTGCTAACACCATTAATTTGGTGAAAGGTTGATGGAGAATTTTATAATGGATCAATCAGGCTGACAACACCTGAACTCAGCATTGAATCTTAATAATGCTAAAGCTAGACAATCTGGAAATGGGCGGTGGGATTGGGAGCTCACAGCGCCACCGAGAGTCCTAGCAAGGAAGGAGGAAGGGAGGGAGAGGAAGGGGAGAAGAAAGGAGAGAGGAGGAAATTAGTAGGGAAGAAGGAGGGAAGGAAGAGGAGTGGAAGAAAAGGAGGGAGGTAGAGAGGAAGGAAGGGGAAAGAGGAAAGGAGAGAGGAAAAGAGAAAGGAAAGAAGGACAGATGGAGGGATTGAGGAAGGGACTTGACTCAACCCATATCTAGCTGCTGGGCTGTGGCTTGGGGGATAGAACACTCTTGGTTGATCCCCAGCACAGGAAAAAGACAAGCAAAAGCCTTTCTGCTCCCTACTAAAGGTTAGAGAAAATGAAGATTACAGGAACAAGTGAGAGACCTCAAGAGGAATCGATTTGCCATATCCGTACTGTGCAAAATTTTATAGGACAAATGGCTTAGTTTCTTCAAAAGATGGATGGTGTGAAAATACTAAAGACAGGGGAAAATGTTTCAGATTCAAAGATCCTTGAGAGACATCAACCAAATGCGATGCGTGGGTGGGCCTTGTCTGAAGTCTTATACTTGAACAAACCAACTGTGAAAAAAAATAATGTATGCTTTTTGAGAAAATATGACATAATTTTGAGAAATATTTTTGAGAAAACATGAATATTAAATTTTGCTAAGTGTCACATTATGTCAAGCCTATGCTTTTTAAAAAGTCTTCATATGTGAGCAGCGATCATTACAATATTTTTAGTTGATGTCTAGGGATTTGCTTTTCAAAAGCCAAGAAGGTACTGGAGGAGAAAAAAACCCACACATACAGCAAAATGTTGACATTTGTTGAACTTGAATAATCTGTACAGTTTTGTGTATGTTCCAAATTTTCCCCAAGAAAATGGGGAATCAAAAGTAAAGGAATTAACGTACAGTGTATTGACTGAATTCTTTATTTTTCAATTTATCTTGTGGTGGGGGGAAGAAACTCAGTAATCGATAAAGTCCAAAGCCACTTACCCATTCAGCCACTTAGGGGAGATAGATAGGGAGGTAGGGGAGATCCCAGCTTGTATAAAATCCAACTCTATAGAATTGTAGCCATTTAGTTCTACAACTGACATCAATCCCTGTCTGTCTTCTGGAAGAGTCTTGAAGATGGACTCTGTGTGTGTGTGTGTGTGTGTGTGTGTGTGTGTGTGTGTGTGTGTTTTCAGCTCTGTACATAGGTTTGCCCATTTCTCTTTAGAGAGACTGACAAGCTAAGTATATAAGTATGCTGGCTCTCAGCACTGGGGATGTTGAAGCAGGAGGATTGTGAGCTCAAGACTTGCCTGGGCTACATAGGGAATTCAAGGCTACGCTGGGGAATGTAGTAAGTCACTGTCTCAAAATAAAATGGGCTGCAGATGAAGCTTTGTGGTAGAGAGCTTGCCTGGCATGCATGAGGAGCTAGGTTCAATCTTGGTAACATAACCAAGCAAACTAAGAACCCTTCTAATTGCTTAGACACTGGATCTTCACCTCCCCACCAATGGTAGCCGCAGAGATATGGAGAGAGTCATTGGCTTGATGGAACTGGTCATTGCACAATCGCACATATATTTAAATGTCACACTGGGACTGGCAAGATGGTTTCAGTGGACAAAGTGCTTTCCCCACAAGCATAAGGACTTGAGTTCGGATCCCCAGCACCCACTGGGGATGGGTGTCTTAAAGATATTGAGCACTTAGGGCATGTCCACTGAAATCAGGAGTGGGGAGTGGGCGATTGGTACCAGGCATGAGAGGGATTACAAATGAGAGTACAGTGAGGAGCTGGAGAGCACTGGGTAAGTGCTTGCCATGCGAGCATGGGGACCTCACCTTGATCTCCACTACCCATGATCTCCCACTACCCATGATCCCCCACTACCCATGATCCCCACTACCCATGAATATGCCAGGTATGGTAATGTGTCTTGGTGAGATGGGAGGATTCCTGGGGTTCACTGGCTAACCAGACTAGTCAATTAGGGAGCTCTAGGCTCAGTGAGAGACACTGTCTCAAAATGAATAATCCCACTAAGGAAGACTCTTGGCAGAACTGGAGCAGGGAAAGGGGGATATAAGGTTATGATATTTTTACTTAAAAGAAAACAATAAATAAACTTTTAAAAAATTGAGGATAGTGACTAAAGAAGACATCTGATGTCATCCTGCAGCCTCTACATATATGCACACAGGTGCACATGCATGCACACACACATACACCCCCACACATTAAATTGCAATAAACTTTAAGCATCCCAGTTGTGTCCTGATTTGTTTCCAACAAGCTTGCTTTCCAGGACTCAAGCAAGTAGACATTCAGGTTAGAAGATACCCTACACATATAGCAAAATGTTGACATTTGTTGAATTTGAATAATCTGTACATTTGGATGTGTTATACCATTCGATTTTTGTGTATGTTCCAAATTTTCCCCCAAGAAAATGGGGAATCAAAAGTAAAGGAACTGATACACAATGTATTGACTGAAGTCTTTATTTTTCAATTCATCTTGAGGTGGGGAGGGGAGAAACTCAGTAATCATGACAGAGAGCCCCAGACTGGCTTCTCAGAGCATTATTAGTGTGTGGTCGTAGATGCACCAGGCACAAAAAGGTCCACTGTTGAGTGACTGAGTCAAATAAAACGTTATGCAAGGAGATTGCACGGTAAGGTTGAACATGATCCAGCTATCAGAATAGGTACAGAGACTTTGCCAGGGGGGGCTTTGCACTGAAGGAAAGGTTGGGATCATCTTCAGATATAATATTGGCAATGGGAACTTATATCTAAGGAGGAGGCTGGGATCAGTGGGCAGAGAATTAAGAGGAAACATCAGACTTAAGGGAGATTCTGCTCCAACAGGAGTCTTACTAAATTTAAGCAAGGGTGACCAGAAATCACCTGAGGAGGGGGATGAGACCCTGATGAAGTGTGCAGGGTGATCAGAAATTGAGGCTGGGAGTTCTTGCTCAAGTTACTTAGCAGGTTCTTACTAACACTGGATCTTATGAGGAAGATGGAGAATATTCTGGAGCTTAACTCAACTGTGGTCAGGCAGAGAGTCTGTCACCAAGTACTAAAGGAGGGCCCAGCATTTCACTGGGGTTTATATATTTAATTCTAAAATGGAAACATTGAGCCACATGTAGGTGTGCATATTTGTCATTTCAGCACTTGCTAGGCAGAGGCAGGAAGACCATGAGTTCAAGACCAGCCTGAGCTACATAGTAAGTTGCAGGACAGCTGGGGCTACGTAGTGAAATGCTGTCTCAAAATTAAAATAAAATAAATAGGTCTGGGGACATGGCTCAGTGGGTAACAGCACTTCTTGCAGAAGCATGAGGAGGACCTGAGTTTGGTCCTCAGTACCCACATTTAAAGCCATGCATGTAACCCCATTACTGGGGAGGACAGGGTCAACACAGGAGAATTGCTAGCGCTCCCTGGTCAGCAAGTATAACCAAAAACTAGGGAACACCCAGTTCAGTGAGAGACTCTGCCTCATGGAATAAGGCTAAAGATAAAAATACTCGATGTTTTCCTCTGGCCTCTGCACATGTGTGCATGCGGCATATACATCTGCACACAGATAGGCATTAAACACACACACACACACACACACCTTATCTATTTAAAAATCAAATAATAAAAAATCAAATAATAGAAACTTTGGAATGCATCAGTCACTTCTAACTATTTTGTTTTTATAGCATAATTATTTTTTTCAAGCAAAACGGTGAACAGAACCCAGAACATGAGCTATAGAATCACAGAGCTCATCTGAACTGGGGCTAAGGGGCAGGTCCCTTCTTCTCCCTCCTCTTGGCCTTCTCTGTCAGCTTCCTCTAAAAGTATTTCTGATGAAAGTGAGGGCCTCCAAAAATATGGTGCTTCTGTCCTCTGACTGAATAGCAATTTATTTTAAATTTTCAATATTTTAATTAGCATATGTCAATGATACTTAAGAATGAGTTTCATCCTGACAATTTCATGGATCTGATCATATTCACTCCCACAACTCTTTCTTTTCTTCCTCCCACTCCCATTGCTCCCCTTCCCCTTCCCAACTTGTCCTCTTCTTATTTTCATGTCTTCTTGTTTCTTTTGCTGATGATCCAATGACTTTTATTAGGATAGCTTACAGGAACATGAGTTGGGATTATTTACTGCACCATGGGCAAACTTACCAGCGGCTACACCACTGAGGAAAATGTCTCTTCCTCCCCAGCAACCATTCACTGCCTATGGATACTCAAATATGGACTGGGACTCATGAACCCCTTCCCCATGATGACAGACTGGAGACAACCCAATCTTATGTCGGTCAGGTGCTGGACTCTACCAACTTGTGATCCTATCATGTATGTACACACCTCCACACCTAGAATGTAAATTAAATATTAATTCAATAGATGACTGAATTTTAAGAAAGACAAATAAGGAGAAAAAAAACTCATTCCAGTGAATATCCAGGGTGAGTCAGCAAAGCGTGAAACACACTGGCCAAGCCTTTGAGAAGGAGAGTCCAGGTTTCCCCCATCTAAGAACTGGAGAATGAACCTCTTATATATCTTCCCAGGAATTGGATGGGATAAATGAATCTGTCAGTCGGTGGCTTTAAGAAACTTTAACTATGCCCAGTAGTTCTCACTAATAGAAGTAAACTAAAAAGCAGAGATGCCATGTCACCAACCTTGATTCCAAGTTCAATATTTTCTCCTCCATACACATCCATCCCGGGGTCCAGCAGACCGATTTCCCCGAAGAACTTTCTATTGACCACGAATGAGCAGCCGATCATGGCTGGTGTCCTGCGGGAGAGAAAGAAGACAAGTTCATTGATGTGCAGACATCATTGTAACATGATGTCAGCTTTCTCTGAAATCCTCACCCCTCACACACACACACTACCTCTTCATGAGGCTGCCTGTTAGCTGTGGGAGAACCGGGGACCTCAAGGATCTAAGGATGGCCCAGCTCCAGGACTGGTTTCACGCATGGCATGACGTCTACATCATGGAAACAAACAGCCGAGGTGGTACTGTCCGTGCCTTGTGAAAAGGTCATGGTTGAAATCTATTAAAAAGTGCCTGAGAAGGATTGTGGGAAGAGGCTGGAAGGAACCCTGAGATGAGCCCCCAGGATGATTCAGTTCCCCTTTGAAACAGATGCAGAGGACCATGGTCTGGCAAATGTCATGCTCTGGGGACATCCCACCATGCTGGGAGCAGAATGACGTGGAGACTAACTAATTAAGACACATAGTCTCAAGCTGGGCATGGTCGAGGACACTTGTAGTCCCAGCATTCAGGAGGTGGAGGAAGGAGGATTGGGAGTTCAAGGTCAGCCTAGGTTACACAGTGAGTTCAAAGTCAGCCTGGGTTACCCAAGTCAGTTCAAGATCAGCCTGGATGGACTACATAATGGGTTCAGAGTGTTGAGTTCAAAGCCAGCCTAGGCTACATAATGAGTTTGAGGTTAGGTCAACCAGTGTTGCTGGTGAGGTCAGGAAGTGACTTCTTGGAATTCTGAGACCACCCAACTAGATCTACAAATGACTAGCCATCCTCGTTCTGGGAGAAACAGTTCCTCAGCAGGAAGTCCCTTCCTTCCCTATCTGGGATCTTCTATGCTTGATAGCAGGTTAGCCAGCTCGTCCTCTTGGTCAATAAATCCAGGACACAGTGCAGCCTCGTTTCCACCTGAGGCATCCTTGTCACCTGCCCAGCCATGCGAGCTGCTGTCAATGGCACTTTGGGGCTGATGAGATTCTAGAATGCACACTCACAGACTCATTCTTCAACCTCAGCTGCGCTTCCTACCATTAACACAAACATTTCAATTCAAAATCATTCGCAAATGATAATCGCATTAAGGGACCTGCCAAAGTCCTAATAGCTCCATTACAGAGGAGAAGAACAGAAATTAAAAACAATCATGTCTATTGTTGCTGTTACACAGAATATATGCGACACACACAACAGTTCCATTTGAGAGATGAGTGAAGCAAAAACCAGCCAAGAGGAGGAGGCAGCCCCAGGGATTTCTACTTGGATATACAGCCTTGTCAGTTGCAATGTTTTCCTCTGTGTGTGTGTGTGTGTGTGTGGTGTGTACAAGTGTTTGCAGGTGCACATGTGTGTATGTGCATGTGGAGCCAGAGACACAACATCCATGTTGCTCTTCAGGGAACATTTAGCCTCTTTTGGAGATAGGGTCTCTCATTGGCCTGGAGCTCACCAATTAGGCTGGTGAGGATCCTCCTGTCTCCACCTCCTCAGAGATGGGATTATAAGCACAGGCTACCACACATAGTTTATATATAAATATAATTATAATATTAAATATTAAATATTATATAATTATATATAATGTTTTATATATATTTACACACACACAATCAAACTCAGGTCTTCATGCCCACAAGACAAGACATCAATACTTCCTCTTTTCAAAAGTGACAGAGGGCTGCCATGGTCTGTCCCTTCCCCTCCACACTTGTCATGATCTGCATCTGAGATGCCCCCCCACAGGATCATGTGTTGGAACACTTGTTCCACAGCAGGCAGTGTCCCTAGTTCCTGCTACTCTCTGCTTCCTCATCCACCATGATGTAAGAAGTCTCCAGGATGCACTCCCATCATGCACTTGGCTATGTCTTCTTCACCATGATGGATTAAACCCTGTAAAACCTTGAGCCAAAGTAAATCTTTCCTGCCTTAAGCTGGTTCTTTCGGGTAATTTGGTTGCAGAAAGTAATGACCATAACACCTCTTACTGGTTCCCTGTTCTCATCTGAATTCAGTACAAGGTTTCAATTCTATTCTAGCCAGAACTCTATGCACGCCATGGCCTAGCTGTACTCGACCATCTTTTGTTCCTGAAACAGATCCCAGTGTCTGCCACCATAGCCATAGATCCAATAAACTGTGAACTGGAAATGTTTGAAGAAGACATTGCCTATCTGTTGAACATGTCCAATTAAAAAATATTTTATTTATTCATTTTTCAAGCAGAGAGAGAAAGAGAGAGAAAAAAAGAGATAGAGATAGCACCAGGGCCACCACCTTGTGGGTCTGGCCACATATGTGGGTACTGGGGGATTGAACCGGGGGCCTTAGGCACTGGAGGCAAGTGCCTTAACCTCTGAGCCCTCTCTCCAGCCTGAACATGTCCAATTCTTTCTTTTCCTCATTTCCCAAACATCCCAGTACAACTGTTTACACACTTCAAACAAGAGGTCATCAACCAATCCCCCAGACATGATCTGGAATTCACAGGAGGGTGTGTACATTTGTGCACCACTGCACCATTTTAGAGGAGACTTGAAGATATGTGGATCTTGGTTGTCGTGGGAGGTTCTGTGACCAAATCCACGTGGATACTGTTTTATGCCAGGATGACTCAGATCTTCATTCTGTGGTTAAGAAAACTGAGGCTCGGCTATCAGAAGTTAGCTTTCCATCACTATAGAAAAACGCCCAAGAAAATTCACTTATAAAGAAAAAGGTTTACTTTGGCTCATCATTTGAAAGATTCCAGTCCATGATTATTTATTTGAGAGGGGGGGGGGACAGCAAGGCTTCTTGCTACTACAGATGAACTTGAGGGACATGTGCCACTTTGTGAATCTGGCATTATGTGGGTACTGGGGAATCGAACTGAGGGCTGGTAAGCTTTGCATGCAAACACCTTTAACTACTGAGCCTATTCCCCAGCCCGACTCCAGCTTTTAAGAATGAAGCTGTAAGTTCCCTAAGTATTTCCTCAGCTGAATGATGCTGCTTACATGTGTTCTATGGAAATGAAGACCATCCCGAAACTCTCTAGAGAGATGTTTCCTATAAGCAACTGTCTCAACATTACACTTGAAGCACTCTGCTAATCACATTTGATTTAAGCCTTGGCATCTAGAGGGGATGCTACGTGGAAATGGCAGGGTGCAGTGGCATAGAAAATATGCTTACCTCCTGGCCAGTAGGTAGAAAATAAAACAGGGTCTGGGGTCCCCTATCTCCCTTCAAGGACACACCCCCTAAAGTACTCCCATTAGATCTCATTTCTTAGAGCTTCCAACATCTCCCTATGGCCCTTTCCTAAAGAAACACGCCTTTTATTTATTTATTTACTTGTTTGATTGTTTGTTTACTTATTTGTGGCAGGGTCTCATTCTCACTCAGACTAACCTGGAACTCACTCTGTAGCTCAGGCTGGCCTCATCCTCACAACTATCCTCCTACCCTCAGCCTCCCCTGTGCTGGGATTACAGATATGAGCCACCATGTCTGGCTGGGAAACAAGCCTTTAATGCAAAACCCTTTGAGGGATATCTCAGCTACAACCAAGCACAGATCTGTATATATGAGTAAGAAACCAGAAGCGAGCCTGGGGTATCAGAGCCCTCCTAGGTACCCTCCTGCCTCTCCCAAGCAAATCAGCTATAATTGGCAGCAGCTAACGGTTCTTGCAATGGGTGAACTAAGAAGTCCCACTTTGAAGATTTCTGGGAACTTGCAGCTGGTAAGTGCTAAAAATATAATTTGGGGGAAGGAATTGGCTGGCTTGGGTAGAATTCTCAATTGGCACAGTGAAGTAATTTAATACTCAGAGTTCCATTTGTCTCTGCTACTCATATAAATACCAAAAGGGTTAGCACCCCTGCCTTTTTAAAAATCAAATGCCCTATCTAGCACACAAATATCTCACAAGCCAAGAGGACCCAGAGGCCAGAGCTTTGCCCTTAAATGGAGATAGCACTTTTTCGAGTGTTGCTGGGGAGATAACTCACACCTGAACCAGGTCTTCCACATTGGGCAGTGAACTGTGTGGGGATTAAGAGCTTTTGCTGTTGGAGGATCAAGGAAAGTCTCGTGTTTCTCTCCAGTGTGATTTTTCACAGATGCCAAGAGGACGCCAGTGGGGATTGAAGTTGTCAGTTCCCAACACATTACTTTGGCTGACTGATCCTGCCTGGACTTGTTTTATTGAAATTCTCTGGGAAGATGTTTCCTATAAGCAATTTTCTCAGCATAACACCTTTGCTCCTTGCTAATCACATTTGATTTAGGCTTTCAGAAACTGATTTGCAAACAATCTTTTGAAGAGTATTTTTGTAAGAGCACAATGTGTTCTGAAGAAGGGGTGACATGCTAAGCCATTATCAGTCATTGACGCATAGAGAGATAGATGTTTAAAGTGTCTGCTTAGCTATGTTGTGAGATGAGCCATGGTTGGGGAAATGTTGGGGAAGAGAAAAAGAGGAAAGTTCCAGAATAGACATGAGTACACCATGCTGTTTTTGTCTGGCCTGAGACCTACAAACACCTTTTATTTTTGTATTTTGGGCAGGCACATGGATGTGGTGTGTGTACACACGTGTATATGTGTTTTGTATGTGTTGGCACACGTGTGTTGGCACACGTGTACTTGTGTGCATGTGGAGGCCAGAGGTTAATGTCAGGTGTCTTCCTCAATCATTATCTTCCTTATTCTTTAAGATAAGGCCTTTCACTGAGCCAAGAGCTCACTCAGTCAGTCAGACTAACTAGCCAGCAAGCTCCAGGGATCTTCCTGTCTCCACCTCCCCAGTGCTGGGATGCAAGTATGTACCACCATGCCTGGCACTTTCATGTGGGCTCTGGGGATCAAACTTGTGCTTCCAAGGAAAGTGTTTTACTGACAGCCATCTCCTCGGCCCATGAAAGATCTTTCTTTTTAAAGAGAGATACCACTACTTGACCAAGAGAAATTTTTCTCAGTGACTTGGCAAGAAGACGTCTTATGTCATCTCTTCAGAAAATACAAGGAGCTCTACACATCTTCTTCAGATACTCCTCAGCATGGGTCCAGAGTGCTAACCCAAGGACAATAAGAAAATAATTTTTTAAAGGGCCTCATGAGCTCAACTTGAGTGCAGTTCTCTGAAGGCAAGGGTGATGTGTGTGTGTGTGTGTGTGTGTGTGTGTGAAATAGTTTCAAGAAAGTGGCTCGAGGGCTGGATAGATAGCTCAGTAGTTAGGGCCCTTGCCTGAAAAGTCTAACGACCTGGATTTGATTGCCCAGTACCCAGGTAAAGCCAGATGCACAAAGTGGGGCATGCATCTGGAGTTCCTTTTCAGTGGCTAGCGGTCCTGGCATGCATTCTCTCTCTCTCTCTCTCTCTCTCTCTCTCTCTCTCTCTCTCTCTCTGAAATGACAGTCTCAAAGTCAGGCTTTCAAGTGCATGAGCCAGGCAACAGAGAGGAAACCATTTTCTATATCCCAAGAGCCTCTTTAAAGATTAAAAACTGGGCTAGAGAGGTGACTCAGCAATCGATTAAAGGCACTTGCTCATAAAGCCTATCAACCTGGGTTTACTTCCCCAAGACCCATGTAAAGCTGGAATCAAAGTGGTGCAAGCATCTAGTGTTCATTTGTAGCAGCAAAAGACTCTGGTGTGTGTGTGTCCCTGCAAGAGGGTTCCTACACACACACACACACACACACACACACACACACACACACACACACACACACACACGAATGAATAAAGCCAGAGGAGAGAGACTGTGACCCAGGTGTGAATCTCAATGGGGACTTAATTTAGGACAACCTGTGGAGCTTTTAAAGTCTCTTGTGGGGGCTGGAGAGATTGTTCAGCAGTTAAGTTGCCAACCTAAAATGCCTAAGGACTTCGGTTCAATTCCCCAGCGCCCATGTAAAACCAGATGCACAAAGTAGCACTTATGTCTGGAGTTCCTTTGTAGTGGCTGGAGGTCGTGGCATGCTCATTCTCTTTGTGTCTCTGTGTATGTCTCGCTCTCTTTTTATCTCTCTCTACTTGCCAATAAATATTTTTTTAAAGTCTCTTGAGAAGCCTGGCATGTTGGTGCATACCTTTAATCCCAGCACTCAGGAAGCAGAGGTAGAAGGATTGCCATGAGTTCAAGTCCACCCTGAGAATACATTGTGAATTCCAGGTCAGCAGGGACTAGAGCGAGACCCTCCCTTGAAAAACAAGGACCCCTAAGCTTGCAACATTAAAGCAGCCTTATTACTCATCCACCACGACTCAGGGAACTGAGCGGAAGAGGGGGCGGAAAGATTGTGAGAGCCATGATGGGGGAGACTATCCAGAGACATGGCACCCCTCATTAACAACACACTTGGGCCAGGAGAACCAGGCTGAGTACTAGGATATCCAGGATCCCTTGCCACAAGGACTAATACAGACAGCCCACGGAGGAGGATATCCAACTGATCAGGGATGGGGAGGGGGGAATTGGGGGATACGGGATAACAACGCATTGTTTGCCCACTAAATAATGTAACTCATTATGGACAATAAATATATATTTAATAAAAAAAGAAAAAAAAACAAAAACAAAACAGGAATCTCTTGTACCTAGGCTCACTCCCAGATTTGATTTCATGGGTCAATTTTCAAATTTTCTGGAGTGCATCCTGGATTGAGAACCCTCAGCACTTGGGACGCTTCCCCAGCACGAGGTTAGCTCTTCCCGGACTGGGAGCAAAGAAGGAAGATGTCAGTGAGGGTCACCTGTCAGAGTTTTGGCTTAAATCCTACTGCTCAGATTTTCCAACTGGCTTTTAGCTAGAGGACACAGGTCCAAATGTCATCAGCTGGCATTTTCAGAGTCAGAAATGACCATTATTGTTTGAGATAAATTTCTAGGAATAGAATTCAGGGCAATAAAAGGTAAGTTAGCAAATAGGCTTGGGGGCAGGAGGGCAGAAGAGATGAGATGATGCTCTCTGGGGGAGGAGAGGTGTCTTATCCCTGATGAGGCTCTCTAGGGGAGGGGAAGTGTCTTATCCCTGATGATGCTCTCTGGGGAAGGGAAGGTGTCTTATGCCCCATGATGCTCTCTGGGGGAGGGGAGGTGTCTTATCCCAGGCAGAGGACCAGAAATGGTGGGGTGATATTTAGGTAGACAGATGACCTCAAATCATGTTTATGGAGCCCCAAAGCATAAGAACAGTATCTGTGACATGCAAGAAAACCTTATTTCCATACACCCTGGGGAAAGGGGTGTCACTACACTGAACAGGGTCCTGAGAGGAATCTGAGAACTTGAGAAAAGGATGGGTAGACACTGGGCAAGTTCAGGATCAAGGGAACAGATGTGAATAGAGAGAAGCCAAAACTCCCCCAAGGTTTGGAATTGTGAGACAAGTTGGCAGAATACAGGAAGGTTTCCCAGGGGACCAGATACCTCCCCATGGCCACAAGGCAGTGTCTGGTCCTCCTCTTCCGAGGTGCTCTACATGAGAGGGGAGGAAGGATGGTGAGGTCTTTCAAGGGATGAGCATCCCTTATAACATGTAGCAAGTTTAAGTCCTGATTTAACAGTGCATTTGTCCTGAAAATGATGGAGTTTTGAATTAGAAAAAACCTAGCTACCTTAAAACAAAATGATTAGTTTTTTTTTTTATATCATCAGTAAAAATGAGGGCTAGTCACCACGACTCAGGGAACTGAGCAGAAGAGGGGGCGGAAAGATTGTGAGAGCCGTGGTGGGGAAGATTATCCAGAGGCATGACACCCCTCAGTAACAACACACTTGGGCCAGGAGAACCAGGCTGAGTACTAGGCTATCCATGGTCCCCTGCCACAAGGACTGATCCAGACGACCCACGGAGGAGGATATCAAGCTGATTGGGGATGGGGAGGGGGGGCATTGGGAAATTGGGGATAACAACTCATTGTTTGCCCACTAAATAATGTAACTCATTATGGTCAATAAATATATATATGTTAAAAAAATAATAAAAATAAAATAAAATGAGGGCTAGTGAGCAAGTTGAATTCAAATGTGAAGAGATAAAACCATTACTTTTTTTTAAGTCTTAAATATATATTTATTGTCCATAATGAGTTACATTATTCAGTGGGCAAACAATGAGTTGTTATCCCCAATTCCCCAATGTCCCCCTCCCCATCCCCAATCAGCTGGATATCCTCCTCCGTGGGAAAACCATTACTTTTTTATCTTAGGTGGGATGGAAATTGAAGATGTGCTATGGGTTTCAGAGTAAGTAGAATTAATGCTAGCACTCAGAAAGCTTGATGACAAGAACATGGGGACCATGGAGGAAACATAACTTTGGGGCTGAGGATGCAGCCCAGTGGGGGAATGCCTCCTTGCTTAGCATATGCAAAACCCTGGATTTTAGTACTAAGAAAAAAAAAACTGAACGGAGGGCAAGGGAATGAAGGCAGGAAGAAAGGATGGAAAGAAGGAAAAGAAACCATATTTGTAGTGCTAGGGATATTGCCTCATATGCATGACGTCCTGAGTTCAACCCCTAGCCTTTCCAGAGAGATTGAACTGAGAAGAATGGCCCACTTGAATATGGATGGCACCACCCCATGGGCTGGGGCCTAGGACTGAAGGAAAAGGAGAAGTGAGCTGAGCACCAACGTTCATCTCTCTCTGCTTCCTGACTTTGGATATAATGTGACCAGCAGCCTCACACTTCTGCTGCCACGCCTTCCCCGCCATGATGGACTGTAATATAAAACTATAATGCAAAACTATAGCAATCATTTCTTTGCTTAAGCTGTTTTATCAAGTAGTTTGTCACAGCTGGAAGGCAGGCAGAAGTTTGATGTTCCCATCGGTTATTATTCAAGCAAGAACATAGCTTAAGAAAGTCACATCGTTTTCCTCCAGTTGCTTCTGCAGACAAGATCCATCAACCATGCCCTGCTGTTTTCCCAAAAACTCACATTATAGAACAGTGGGTTTTTTTTAATTTATAAATTTATTGATTGATTGGCATGTGTATGTATGGACAAGCCAGGGTGTCTTGTCGCTGCAAAAGAATGTCCACCCAGCTTTAGATGGGTGCTCTGGTATCAAACCAGTGCTACTAGGTTTTGCAAGCAAGCACCCTCAACTGCCGAGCCATCTCCCCAGCACCGAATAGTATTGCTTTTTCTCCAAAATCCTTCCAAGGACCTGGCATGTCCCCATCCCCTCGTGGGCTTGGCAAATGTCAAGTTGGAGAAATAGAAAAAGGCTTTTTTTCTAAACATAATTCAAGAAGAAAAGGGACTCCAGAAGTCTAGAAGCATGTTTTAATAAGATTTATATGAAGACCTTCTCACTGGTTTCATAAATGCTTCTAGAATTCTATGTGTCCAGAAGGACTGACAAGTGTTCAAGCAGGCACGCGGCATGAGAGACCTTTTTGCTTTGAGTGTGGAGTGTCTCTCAACAGGCCACATCCTTAATGTTCATTTCACAACTGGTGGCGTCATTTGAAAGCTGTGGAGCATTTGGGAGGTGAGGCCTAGCTGAAAGAAGCAGGTTAGTAGAGGCAGGATTTTTTTTTTTAGTGGTTAACCATGAGTCCTTTATTTGAGGTTTAAAATAAGACAAAGAGAAATTGACTTGAAATAGCCCCAAATTCTGTTCCTCTTTATTTAGGTGGCAAAAGAATTAAGGGTGTGAGAACAGCGTGGTTTAAGTAGCAGCCAATCGCTTCTTGGCTTTTTCATGTTTATGAATGATATGTTTCCTTCTGTAAAACATTGTTTTCAACAATGAGATGAAAACAAAATAAAACACGAGAGGAGGGGTTGGGGAGATGACTATCCAGACGCTGTGGCTTCCTGGAACCATCTTATATTCCTCGGCCTTCAATTTCCTATATCTTCATGGTTAGAGGCAGGATTTTGAGGGTTAAATCCTCCCCTGCTTCTGTCCTGGGGCCTCTGCTTCCTGTCCCCCACCATGTAAACAAGCTTCCACCACATGCTCCAACTGCCAGACCTCCCCCTCCACAAGGGCCTGAGATCACTCTGAAACTATGAGACTAAATAAATCTTTCCCCTGACATTGTTTCCAACAGCAACACAAAACTAACTAATACAGAGATGTTCTAGAAGGACAGTGAGAGTTTCTGAAGCACAGAGGATGGACCAAAGCTTACCTTCCCAAAGATAAAGGCATGTGGAGCCATGTGGATGGAAATCAGGGCACAGAGGCTGGCAAAAGGCCTACTGTACCCAGAGCCCTGAGTGGCTTAGGAGCAAAGCTAACACAGGCCCTTTCTCTGGCCTCTTGGCTCTGTGCCACAGACCATAAGTGCAGTGGTAAGTTCAATGGATGGCTGATTCATTGATAATTGTGGGGAGCTGAGGAATATGCAATTAGGCAATGTACTACAAGAATGTGTGTGTGTGTGTGTGTGTGTGTGTGTGTGAGTGTTCATGTGCATGTTTGTATATGTGTGTGGTACTGAGGACCAAACCTAGAGCCTTGAGTGTGACTGGCAAGTAACTCTACCACTAAGCAATATTCCCAGGCCCTTGGGTTGTATTCATTCATTCATTCATTTTGAAAAAAGGATTCACTATGCAGCTCAGGCTGATCTCAAACTCATGGCAATCCACCTGTTTCGGGTTCCCAAGGCAGGTGTGTGTACACTACTATGCCTGATAAGAACAGGACTTTTACTTTTGGTATAAGTATGTGTGATGCATGGGTGTGGGTGTGTGCATGTGCACATACATGCATGTGGAGGCCAGAGGTCAATGCCACATGCTTTCCTCAGTTGCTCTCTACCTGATTTTCCCGAAACGGGGACTCTCACTGATGCTAGAGATCACCAGTTTTGCTTGACTTGCTAACCAGCGGGTCCCAGGGATTTCCTGTCTCTACCTCCTCAGTCCTGGGATGAAGGATGTGCCCACTGTGCTGGCTTGGACATGGGTACTGGGGATCAGAATTTAGGTCTCCATGTTTATGCAGCAAGCATTTTACCCACGGAGCCATCTTTCAAACCCCAAGAACAGGACTTTTGCTGTCTTTTTCCCTAATGAAATCATTCCACTCCAAAGGTTTTTATTTTCCCCCTCCTTAGGAGGAAGATTCCTAAGGATTCCAAAATCCCAGAGCTACTCACCAGGCTTGCTGAGAGTCCTTCCTATCCTCCTCAGCCTGTTCTCTCTGACCTCCTCTGTGAGTCCTCTGCCCTTTATTCAAATGCCAAGAGCCTTTGTGGATTTTTCTCTTGCTTTCTCCACCTCCTACCACCTCCTTCCTGGGTCTTCATATTTTATGGAGCCATTCCTGCTGTGTTCCATTAACAGACCTTCTGGCTACCACATCACGGTAGCTCTCTGTTGGCAAGTGTATGGTTTCCTGATACTTCCCAAGTCTCTCCACCATTTTTCTAGACCCCTAGACTACAGATAGGGCCATCTCACTCCTTCCCCCGTCACGAGTGGCACACCCACAGTTTTTGGAGATGAGGGCATTCTGCATGGTTCTATGTGCTGGCAGTAGAAAAGTCCCCAGCCTTTAATTTATATTATATTACCAGTGGTCCCTGAAACCATATTCATCAACTTAGGCCCCCAAACAACACAATGATTCTTGGAACCAGTTTGTATTAGTTGCTTTTCTCGTACTGTGACAAAATATGTGATAGAAACGACTTAAAGAAGGAAGGGATAGGGGCCAGAGAAGTGGTCCATGGATAAAGCACTTGCCATAAAAATGTAGGGCCTGAGTTCAGATCCCAGGGATCCACATAAATTCCAGGCAGGCATGGTGACTAGCCTGTAAGCCCAGTGCTTGAAGACAGAGACACAGGGTCCCTGGGGAGAGTTGGCTAAGGAGACTAGCTGAATCAGTGAGCCCCACACACCTTCAAAAACAAGGGCTGGAGAGATGGCTCAGCAGATAAGGCACTTGCCTCCAGTGCCTAAGGCCCCAGGTTCAATTCCCCAGTACCCACATAAGCCAAATCTACAAGGTGGTGGCCCTGGTGTGCTCTTTCTCTCTCTCTCTTTCTATCTCTCTCTTGCTCGCTCGCTGTATCTCTCTGCTTGAAAAATGAATAAATAAAATATTGAAAACAAGCGCACAAGCACCCCAAGTGAAAAATGAATGAAAGGACGTGTTTATTACCTTGCTTGTGGTGACAAGTTCATAGGTGTGTACGCATATGTCCAAGCTCATCAAATTATGTACATCTGTCTACGGCCATACCACCCTGAATGTGCCCGATCTCATCAAATTATGTACATCAAATATGTACAGTTTATTTATACATCAATTTTCCCCAATAAAGGTTTTGCTTGGGCTGGAGAGATGGCTCAGCGGTTAAGGCACTTGCCTCCAGTGCCTAAGGCCCCGGGTTCAATTCCCCAGCACCCACATAAGCCAGACCCACAAGGTGGTGACCCTGGTGTTTTCTCTCTCTCTCTCTCTCTCTCTCTCTCTCTCTCTCTCTCTCTCTCTCTCTCTCTCTCTCCTTGAAAATGAATAAATAAAATATTAAAAAAAAGGTTTTGCTTGTTGTTGGTATTGTTTTACTTTCAATGGAGTCATTGGGTCTGCCATCCTAAATCTTTTTTTAACTCATTATCTGATATAGACTATATATATATTTGTGGTTTGAATCAGATGCCACCCCTGAACTTATGTGTCCTGAATGCTTGGTCCCTAACTGATGGCTGATGAATGCTGGAGGAGGTGTGTCCCTAAGGGTGACCTTCAGGTTTATTAGCCCCTAGCTTAACAGCTTTAGTTCATGGCTCACTCTCCTGCTGCTGTTTTCCACCTGCTGTGGCAGAAATGATGTCCAGCCTCTGCTCATACCCTGCCATCATGAAGCTTCCCCTTAAGATTACAAGTTAGAAAAAAACAAAGAAAACCAAACCTCTTTCCTGCTGCTTTTGGTGTTTTGTCCCAGCGATGTGAAGGTAATTACAACAACACTCCACCAGAGCCATCTTTTTGATGAATTTCATTATTATAGAGCTTGTCTATTTCATGGTCACATTGTATATAAAGCTGCAGGAATTTATCCATTGACAGTCATGCATGAGAGAGGCTGAACGGGTGCTTGGTTCTAAGTTCCTGAGAAAATGATGGGGAAAGCTGGACCCAACATCAGCTAGTCTCCTCCCTCCTCGCAAAGAAAGGAATGGTGGCCAGACCAGTGACATTATGACATCAAAGCTAGGTCTAGGGAGAAGGCTGTTGTCATTGCCATTTGAGGGTAGACGGAGACAGCATGTGTCTCAGCCTCAAGAAAGCAAAGAGATGGCTCAGTGGGTAGGAGCATCTGTGCAAGCATGCGTACCTGAGTTCTATCCCCAAAACCCATGGAAAAAGCTGGGAGTGGCTGGGCGTACCTGGGCCCTGGAGAGATGGAGACGGGAAAATTGCTAAGGTTTCCTGATCCACCAGTCTAACAGAAGTTTTGAGCTCCAGTTTCTCAGAAATGAGGTGGAAGAGTGACAGAGAAAAGCCAATACATATCCTCTTCTGGTCTCCTTACATATGTGCATGGGGCATGTGCAACTGCATACACACACCAAAAAATAAGGCATAAAAGAAACCTAGGGCTGGGGAGATGGCTCTGTGGTTGAAGGCTCTTGCTTGCAAAGCTTACTGGCCTGCAGTCGATTCTCCAGTGTCCACATAAAGCTGGATGCACAAAGTGATGCATGTATCTTGAGTCTATTTGTAGGAACAAGAGGACCTAGCGTGTCCATTCTCTCTCTCTCTCTTTCTCTCTCTCTGCTCACAAATAAATAGTTAAAAATATTTTTAAAGAAAATAAAAATCCGGGTGTGGTGGTACCTGCCTTTAATCCCAGCACTCGGGAGGCAGAGGTAGGAGGACTGCTGTGAGTTCGAGGCCAGCTTGAGTGAATTCCAGGTCAGCCTGGACTAGAGTGAGACCCTACCTCGAAAAACCAAAAAAAGAATAATAATAATAATAATAAATAATAAAGATGAACAAGACCCTCAGTCTAAATAAAGTTAACTCTTCCACACGACTTTCAACTAAGTCAATTCACAGACTATTAGTCCTAAATGTGTTCTTAGGAAATCATTGTGTACAACTCTTTTTTTTTAATTGAAATATAGGGAAAACAATTAACCAGCCCCCCATCACATACTGCTAATAACCTATTGTTTAGAAGAGACTAGAGAATGCATAATGAAAGCCATTATGTGTGATAGCCTTTATTGTGTTTTCTTTATCGTTAGAAAATTGCTATCATTCTCAAAGGAAAAACAAAACACTGACAGTCTTTCCACTTAGGTTTCTCTCCTGGTTTGGTCTGAAGCCAAGGGACCAGCTCTGAAAACTCAAGGAATGGGATGTGGTCAGCTGGTAGAGCGCTTGCCTGGCTTGCAGGAAGCCTTGGATTCTGCATAAACTGAGTGGTGGCACATGCCTGTAATTCTGTCACTTGGGAGGTGGAGGCAGATAATATTCAGCCAGATCCTGAGTGTGAGGGCAATCTGTGCTACCCAATACCCTCTCTCAGCAAAACAGACACAACAAAAGAAAGAAAAGCCAACAGAAAAGATAAAGTCGCCGGGTTCACGTGTGTAATCCCAGCACACAGGAGGCTGAGGCAGGAGGACCTCTGTGAGTTCAAGGCCAATCTGAGTTATAGACTGAGTTCTACAAGCATTGAGCTAGAGTGAGACCCTGTCTGAGAGGGAGAGAGAGATTGAGAGAGAGAGAGAGAGAGAGAGAGAGAGAGAGAGAGAGAGAGAGAGAGAGAGAGAGAGAGCGCTAAAGATAAAAAGTGGAACTCTCTGGGACTGGAGCTGCGGATCTGTGGTAGAGGACCTGCTGAGCATACACCACAGATAAATGAAAGAATTAAATTCTCTGGCAGATTTCTTATGTAAATAAAGGTCAGGAGAGCTTGGAAGATGGCTTAGTGAGTCCTATGCAAGCATGAAGACTTGAGTTTGAGCCCCAGAACCCACTAAGAAAGCAGGACGTGATGGCAAGTGTTTGTAATCCTAGGGCTGGGGAGGTGGAGGCAGGCAGATCCCTAGCTAGCCAGTCTAGTTTACTTGGCAAGCAAAAAGACAGTGAGAGACTCTTGTCTCCGGGAGAAAGGTTGGGTCATACCTGAGGAACAGCACCTAACATTGTTCTCTGACCTCTACACACACACACACACACACACACACACACACACACACACAACAGGATCATGTATGGAAAGCCCTGGACTACTGGACCCACGAGAGGGTCTCAGGGGCTGATGTCACATCCTACACACAAAGAATAGATGAAAGAGATCCAGTGGTGCCATAATGGAACACTGAGGGTCTGTCTTCATGTCTGAAGTGGGGAGTCCAAGAACAGCTCTCCTGGATACACTGATTCCTCTCTGGGGGTCCAAGGCTGTGAGCTTCACTGATGTTAACGATCCCATCCGTTTCTCTCAGCAATCATTTTGGGTCAGTAATAGTAGTGCTTTTGAGAGGGAAAAACCTCCAAGTTTAGAGGAGTTGAGAATACTCCCCTCCTCTTCCCTCTCCTTTCTCTCCCCTCCTCTCTCCTCTCTTCTCTTCTCTTCTCCCCTTACCTGCCCCCTTCCTCTTCTCTCCCCTCTCTCTCTGAGCATGGTGATTATGTAGGCTCCCTTCATTTAGAAAATCTTTAGACATAAATCACAAAGAAGCAGAAAGAAGCCTGCCTGTCTTTTCTTGACTTCTACACATGAAAAAAGTATTTACATTAGCTACAGTCAGGGAACACCATACCTAAAAATGTCCATGATTAGCAGACCTGTCTGGTGAACTCAGGAGTGACTAGTAGCAAAATAATAATAATAATAATAATAATAATAATAATAACAACAACAAATTAAACTTCAGTAGATAGACACTCATTCAACCCCAAATCTCAGATTTCCATAGGTAAGTATCTATTGAAGATGAGCTCATAATAAAAAAAAAATCCTGCATAACATGAGTGAGCGCTGCACCACGTGTAAGAGTTTGCAAATGCACTGGCAGGATGGCATGTTGTGTAAGGACCCAAATTGGTCCCCCAGCACCCATGTAAAAAGCCAGGCTTGGCTGCACTCACCTGTAATCCCAGTGCTTGGGGGAGGGAGCAGAGGAAGGGTCTCCCTGGCATGAGTTTCAGATGCAGTGAGACTTGGTCTCTGAAATGAAGTGGAAACGTGATGGCAGAGGACATCTGATGTCCTCCTCTGGCCTCTGCATATGTGTACAGAAGGCACGTGCATGTGCATATCTGCGTCCACAGAGCACATGCAGTCTTCTGCACATACTACACACACATAAAAAAGAGTCTGCTGATACAACAGGGTTTTGAATCCCCAAAACTGAAGATGATCAAAGAACTGTCAAAGGAGGACTTTGAAATGAGAATGTTAAAAATGATGAGAAGCCTTGACACTCATGGCCTCCCAGCAGCTGACGCTACCTTCCCAGGACCTGCACAACAGGACAAGTGATGACATCAGAACAGAAGAGACTCCTTAGAAAGAAGTGGTTCCGTGCAGGGGGGCTTTGAAGAGGGAAAAGGAAGGGTTATGGGAGGGGTTGTGATCATGGTATATTGTTTATATTTATGGAAGTTCTCAATAAAAAGTTTTAAAATGATGGAAAACATTAAAATGAAGTTAAAAAAAAACCATGAGGGAAAAAGCCCATGGAAAACATAAGAGCCTTTGCAGACCTTGACACTTTCTCATTACACATATCAGGTATCCCTTCACTGACTGGAGCTATTAATTTTGTCACAATAATGACTACCATAAACCAGCAGCCATACATATCTCAATATCAAACATCATTGTTGACCAGTATTAACTACAGATATATTTTTATTATTAACTCTACCAGAACAAGCAGTCAACATAAACATAATATAAATAGACCACAATGTTTTTTAAATATATATTTAAAATCTTTTATTTATGGGGAGAGAGAGAGAATATGGGCAAGTTAGGGCCTCTTGTGGTTGTAAATGAACTCCAGAATCATGCTCTACTTTGTGCATATGGCTTTACATGGGAACTGGGGAATTGAATTGGGCTGGTAGGCTTTGCAAGCAATAGCTTTTACCTGCTGAACCATCTCCCCAGCCCCAGCCCAAAACCTTAACTCCATTTTCTTTGATCCAGTTGGAAGAAATTTCAATTTGATTTCAAATTTCAATTTGATTTCATGATTTCTGTATGTTTATATGTGTGGGGGGTGTACATATGGGATGTGCATGTGGGTGGTGTGTATGTGGGGGTGCACATGTGTGTGCTGAGGCAGGGGCTGACTTCCTCAATCATCTTATACCATGATTATTGTTTTTTATTTGTTGAGATGGGATCTCTCACTGAATCCAGAGCTCACTGATTCAGAAAGACAGTCTAGACAACAATCCCTGGGGATCCCCCTGTCTCCACTTCCCCAGAGAGGGATTACAGACCCTCACTGCCACACCCACATCTCTGTGGTCTCTGGGAATCCGAATTCAGCTCTTCATGCTCTTGCAAGCAAACACTTTCCTTATGGAATCATCTCCCTAGTCCTGACACCCAACTTTATGCCAACATTTATTCTGCTATTTTGGTTCAAAGGTAGAAATAAAACATAACCAAACAGCTGGGCATGGTGGCACATGCCTTTAATCCCAGCACTTAGGAGGCAGAAGTAGGAGGATCACTGTGAGTTCAAGGCCAGCCTGAGATGCCATTGTGAATTCCAGGTCAGTCTGGATCAGAGTGAGACACCCTACCTTGAAACCCTCCCCTCCAAATGCAATTACCAGAAGTGAAAAAAATAATCAGTCTTTGGAATTTAAAACACAGCAGGTAGTTCAAAAAGAATACACATAGCTGAAGAGAAAACAAAGAGAACACAGAGAAGGTCCAATGAAGTGAAAGAAAACGTGAAAAAGAGATGAAGAGATAGGTAGGTTGGCTCTGGGGTGCAGCAGCGGCCAGCAAAAGGCTAGAACCTTGCCAGCTTCCCTGCTGCCAACGGTAGAGGAAAATGCTAGGTGCACTGCGTCCAAAGGAGGCTTTGCACTTTATAAAGAAAGCTTTTGAGGTTAATTCATCTAGTTCCTTTGATCCTCAAAAAAACATCATGGAGGTGAATGAGGACATTAAATTAACCCTCTTACAAATGCAGAAACCAAATCTCACAGAGATTTCAGGGGTTTTCACAAAATCATGTTGCTTGTCACAGAAGAGGCTGGAAATCAGAGGGAAACTCAGAATTCAAGAGCCTTCCCTCTCTTGCTTCCACCCCGGATGGGTGCTCACCCTGTCAGAAGAGCATGAGCTGTGGGGCCAAGGGAGGAAACTTCTAGAAGTTAGTCCATTCTCTACTGTGTCAGGTTCCTTTCTCGCCTCTGTAGAGCCTCCTTTAAGTCATCAGGTTGCATCTTGAAAACAAGACTGCAGTGATTTCTGGAAACGTGAACTTCTAGAAGATGAGCTAATTCTCAGAACCTCTTCCTCCTACTTTGGGTTTTATCATTTTGGATGGGAGAAGACACAATGTGCAGTTTATTGCCTCCATTTTTTTTAGGGAAAATTCAACTGAATGAGTACTATGTGCGGGTCAAATTCAAAAGCAAGACACAAGGTGAGAAACATTCTCAGCTATGGTTTGAACTTGACCCTGAGTGACAGAAATTCTGGGGAGTGACGAGAGAAAAAATGAAATCATTTCAGATTATGGACTCTCCTTCAAAAATATTATGTTGGCTTGCCATTGTTTTTTAAGCGTGTGTGTGTGTGTGTGTGTGTGTGTGTGTGTGTGTGTGTGCGCACGCGCACCAGGGCCTCTTGCCAGTGTGAATGAACTCCAGATATTTGCATCACTTTTTATGTTCACCTTAAGTGCATTGAGCCTGACCTGGAACTCTTAATTTAACTGCTGAGCTATTTTCCCAGCCCTGTGCATGATTGTGTGAGGACATCCAAGGGTGCTTTCCTCCAGTACACTGTGCCCCTCTTTTTGTATCAGGGGTCTCCCACTGGCCTGGAACTTGCCAAGTAGGCTAAACTAGCTGGCTAGGAAGCCCCAGGGATCTACCTGTCTCTGCCTTCCCAGTACTGAGATAACAAACACCCATCAGTGTGCCTTGTGTTTTTATATAGCCTGATGGTTAATCTCTGGGTGTCAAATTGACAAGATTTAGAATCACCTTGGAGACAAACCTTGGGTCCCATCAGTGAGGGATTATGTAGATTAGATTGGTTGAAGTGGGAGGAGCCACCCTAAGGGGTGGGTACAGCAGTCAGCATTCACCTCTCCGTTCCTTGATTGGCTCCTGCCATCACGCCTACCCTACCATGATGGATGCTAACCTGGAACTGTAAACTGAAAGAAACCCTTCCTCCCTTAAACTGAGGATCAAACTTAGGTCCTCATACTTGCAAGGCAAGCACATTACTGACTGAGCTATCTCCTCGCCCCTAAGCTTTCTATTATTATAACAAAACACCTGAGAGAATTAACTTAAAAAGAAGAAAGGTTTATTCTAGCTCAGAGTTTCAGAGGTTATTTTTTTTATTGTCCATAATGAGTTACATTATTTAGTGGGAAAACAGTGAGTTGTTATCCCCAATTCCCTGAAGTCCCCCTCCCCCATCCCCAATCAGCTGGATATCCTCCTCCGTGGGTCGTTTGGATCAGTCCTTGTGACAGGGGACCATGGATAGCCTAGTATTCAGCCAGGTTCTCCTGGCCCTAGTATGTTGTTACTGAGGGGTGCCATGCCTTTGGATAGTCTCCCCCACCACGGATTGACAGAGGTTATTATAGCCCACGGTCAGTTGGCCCTGGGCATAGAACATCACGGTGGACTTTAGGAAACAAACGGACAGAAAGGGATTTGTGGATCTTTGAGGACACACCCCCCAGTAACCTAATTTCTTTCCACCAGACCCCACATGACATGTTCCAGCATCTCCCAATAGCAGCATAGCCTGATGACCTAAGCCCTCAATGCAAGGCCTGGAGGTAACATTCATAATGAAAACCCTGGCAAAACACAAACATTTCTTCCCTCTAGACACCGAGACAAACCGCTAGGACATCATGTTCCTGAGACAACCCCATAGCCAACAGGCTCCATGCCTACAGTCTGCAACACAGAAGGTCCTGGGATTCAATGCACCTGCCAGGTGGGATTTTGAATCTGAAGTGAGTCTGGATTTACTGACCTCAGCAGAGCGAGGCTGGGTGACCATACCCGCAGAACCCCTGCTGTAGATTTTAACTCTCAAAGGGGTGAGGAATGACACAGATCTCTGCCTCCTGCTCTCAGCAACATCTTTGACAACTTGAGTAACCTCTCACTGGGGTGATCATGGTCTCTCACTGGAGAGGAGGGACTTGTCTAGAATTACAGAGCAAGTGGTCTTTCCCTCTAGGGACTCCAGCAGGCTTAGATCCTTGCCTCAGGCATTTACTTCTTTCTTGCATCCTTCCTTCCTTCCTTCCTTCCTTCCTTCCTTCCTTCCTTCCTTCCTTCCTTCCTTCCTTCCTTCCTTCCTTCCTTTCTTCCTTCCTTCCTCCTTTCCTCTCTCTCTCTGTCTCTATCTCTTTCTTTCACATTTGCATGATGTGCACGCACATGTGCATGGTAGTATATGTGTGGAGGCCACAGGTATCCAGAGAGTGATTACAGTGTCATCTGCAATCACTCTCTCTCCATTTTAAAAATCATTTATTATTCACTCATTCATTTATATGTGTGTGGTATGGGCGTACGGGGTCTCTTGCCACTGCAAATGAATGCCACACAGGTGCCACTTTTTGTCTGGTTTTATGTGGTTGTTGAGAATTAAACCCAGGCTGGCAGGCTTTGCAAACAAGTGCCTTTAACCACTGAGCCATCTCCCGAGGCCCCTCTCTATGTATTTTTTGAGAAAGGGTCTCTCACTGGACTTAGCATTCATCACTTTGCCTAGAAAAATTAGCCAGTAAGCTTCAGGGACCTCTAGTCTCCTCCTCCCAGGTGCTGGACTACAGGCATGCACCATTGTGCCTAGTTTTAAGTGAGTGCTGGGGATCGAACTCAGGCCCTCATGTTTGTGCACCAAGCACTCTATCTACTGAGCCATCTCCTGGTTTTACATCCTGTCTTATCTTGTAGCTCTTCACTGACATGAATAATTTCTTCTCCTCTGCAGTGCCCATCTTCTGTCCCCTGGGTGTCATCACTGGCATTCAACAATCTCTCACTTAGCAAGCGCTCTGTAGATACTTGTTGGACGATGAACGAATGGGCCTCATTGGAACACCTCCTTCAGCAATGCTTTTTTTGTCTAGTCTAGCGAGCAGAGTAAATCAGAAAGAAACGTACAAGCAACTGAATGGTCATGTATACCACTGTGTCGCCCTTACGTTATGAGAACCTTCATGCTGGGTTCTCAGGCAGACTTTTTAAGAAGGTACTCCAGTTACATCCTGATCGCCTCAGTGTGAGGGCCTGGAAGAGAGGGGTACTGTGACCACGTGACACAAGCAAAAGGGGAGCCATGAAGGTGTTGTGGTTTAGGTGTGACATGTCCCCCACAGGCTCAGGTGTTCGGGCACTTGGTTCCCCAGCTGTTTTGGATGGTTGTGGAATCTTTGGAGCCTGAGGCATGCCTGGTGGAGGTGGTTCATTCAAGGTGGGCTTTGGAAGGTTGTAGCCTAGCCCTGTTTCTGGCCCAACCTCTCTGATTCCTGATCCACCAAGATGCAAGGAGACCGAAGCACCTGTTTTCAAGGCCAGGAACTCTGCCAGCCTCCCCTACCATGATCCTTTAACACAGTGAGTCAAAATAAATCCATCCTCCTTTAAGTTCTTTCTGAGAGGCATTTTATCATAGCCATGAGAAAAATAACAAACACAGAAGGGGAAGAGAAAACGGAGAACTTAAAAGAATTCTCTCCCCACCCAGAGGCAAAGGGTCACTGTTTCTTTAACTCAACTTTTGGCCTTTACAAGAGTTCTAGGCCAGCCTGGGCTAAACAGTGAATTCCAGTCCAGCTTGTAATACATAGTGAGTTCCAGTCCATAGCTATGTAGGGGAGACCCTATTCTCAAACAAAAAACTAAATCAAACCAAACAGGAATGCCTTCTGATGCAAAGGAAGCCAAGTTTGTTGAAAAGCACTGGGAACCCACTGCTGGGCCCTTCCCTGCAACAGAACTCAGGCCAAGGCTGAAGGAGAAAGAAGCTTTGAGAACCAGGGGAAAGAGACCTTTCTTCTACAGGAAGATTCATCCAACAGTCCAGAAGCTACTTTCATGGCAGCTTTGCCAAAAAAAGGAAGATTGATAAGTGCATCTGATCATTTTATCCCATCATTCTGAGACACCAGAAAGATCCTCACAGCCTGTGAACTCACTCTCGAGTTTAAAGGCGTTTAAATCAATTTCGTTAAGTTCATTGATGATATCTTTGTGCACTTTCGCTCTTCAATCTTGACGTGTCCTGTCAGCTAGAGTAAGAAGCATGAAGTGGGACTCTTGGTCCCCTTGTCCCTGCAGAGGGCTGGGAGCTGGGAGAATCGCACAATGCACCCACATACTGCTGGCTCACCTGCTGAAGGAATAGGAGATGGCTGGAGGCCTCAAGGAGGAAACAGGGTACTTGAACTACGTCTCTGAGCTCTTCTTTCCAGAGTTTCAAGGGCACTCATAAAAATGTAGTTGGAGGGGCCTGGGGAGACAGCTCAGTGCAAACCGTGGAGAAGCGAACTTTCAATCACATCCCGCTTATTTCTGTCTACCCCTCTTCTCTGAGGACTGCCTCAAATCTGAAGGGTCATCTTCTTTGTTCCCATGTGAGAGCTTTGAATCCTGGCCTGGCCTTTGTGGTGTCTGGATCCTGAAGCTGGTTCCTTTTGGTTAATCCTGACCTGATGGGATTTGGAATCACCATCGTGTATCTGTGAGCGAGTTTCATTCAAATTAACCAAATAACATTGATGGGAAGACCCTCCCCAAATGTGGGCAGCACCGTTCCACAGGGCGCAGGGCCTCGGATGCCAAGGAGAAAGCGAGCTGATCAGTCGCAATCTTCTCTCTGCTTCCTGACTGCAGACTGAATAGCACCAGCTGCTTCAAGCTCCTGCCACCAAGCCTTCCCCTCCGTAATGGGCTGTAACCTCAAACTGTGATCCAAACTGACCCTTCCTTAAGTTAATTTCGCCAGGTGCATTTTTAATCTTCACGCATTTATGATGGGTGTGCTTGTTTGTGCATGTGTCACGATGCCCATGTGGAGGAGGTCAGAGGAAAGCCCCTGGGTGCCAGTCCTCACTGTCCACATTGTTTGAGGGAAGGTCTTGTTGTGCATCATATGCTAAGCTAGCTGTTAGGGATTCTCTGTCTCCATCTCCCATGTCACTATGGTATCACTGGGATCACAGACATGCATAACTGTACCGAGTCCTGTGGTTTCTGAAGTCGGGTCATCACACATGTGCAACAAGCCCCTGAGCCATCTCACCAGCCCTTGTTGTGTGTTTTGTTACAGCAATGAGAGAAATAAGAATTATATCAGCTGGGTGTGGCGGCACACGCCTTTAATCACAGCACTCGGGAGGCAGAGGTAGGAGGATCTCCATGAGTTCAAGGCCACCCTGAGACTACATAGTGAATTCTAGGTCAGCCTGGGCTAAAGTGAGACCCTACCTCTAAAAACCAAAAAAGAAAAAGAAAAAGAATTACATCAGCTTCCCCAACTATCAAGGTAGAAAGGGTAAGACCCTGAGGTAGGAACCTCCCCGCATCAAGGGACCATCAGAAATCCAGGCAAACACGACGATTAATGATGGTTATTATCCCTGGTAAAGGGAGCTTGGGAGAGAAGCGGGAACGAAGGCCAGAAAACAATCCCCTCTGCTCTGAAGCTCACCTATGTTTTAGTCTTTAATCTTCAAGAGCTAAATGCTCAAATAGACTGATGGTTAACACAACCAGTTGAGTCATAAAATGAGTTGCTAGACTGAATTCATTGATTTTTATTGCTAAACAAGCCCTGATAATGGCCCGGCTGGGGTGTTCTAAAGACATGACTTCGGTGTTACAGTACATAGAGTTAAAAATTTCAACTGTTGAAAATTAAATGTGCCTATTTCTTCAAATTAAATTACCTTGGGGGAAGTCAGCCTCAGGTGCCGAAATACTCAATGTTTACCAACTTGCAGTCAAATTGCTAAGTGGCCCTGTTGGGTCCTGACACTTGGCCCAGAAATGACATCTGTCTTCCTAATAAATAGACAAAATGAAATCATGACTGCACATGGCCAAAGATTTCATGTATACCACTCCTCCCAGCTGCAGATGTTTGCTAAGAACTCGAGGGACAAAGGCAACACTGTCATTTCCAGGCCATATGTTAGGAGGGAGTGTCACCGTGGAGGCTGACTGCTCCATGGATCAGCATTTACTAGTCTAGCTGGCCCAGAAGCTTCCAGAGGATTCTCCTGTCTCCACCTCCCCTCTTGCTGTAGGTGTGTGGGGATTGGGGATGACAGATACTGGCTACTGATTCTGGTAGGTTCAGGGACCTGAACTCAGGGTCTCACACTTGTGTGACAAGTGCTTTATCTGCAGAAGCTGCCGTGTTTCTTTATCAATCCTTACAGGCCTGTGGCTACCAGATATTCCTACCAGTCTGCAACAAGATTCCAGAACCCACATTTTGGACTGATTAGGAAATTTGCTTTTTAAAAAATTATTTATTTATTTCAAGGAGAGAGAGGGGGGGAGGGAGGGAGAGAGAAAGAGAGAAAGAGAGAGAGAGAAAGAGAGAGAGAGAGAGGAAAGACAGAAAGAATAGGCATGGTGCCAGCGCTTCTGGCAATTGCAAACAGACTCCAGATGCATATGTTATTTTGTTCACCTGGCTTTACATGGGTACTGGGAAACTGAACCCAGGTCATTAGGCTTTGCAAGCAAATGCCTTTAACTTCTGAGCGATCTCTCCAGACCATGATTTTTTTGCCTGTGTTTTCATCCATCCTAATGACATGGTGATAAAGCAGATGTCGCCCATCTCACAGTTGGAGCCTTGGAATTATAGACATGTGCTACTGAGTCTGGCTTTCCATGAGTTCTGGGTATCCAAACTCAAGCCTCAGCTTGAGTCACAATGCTTTAACCACAGAGTCATCTACATAGGCCCCTGGTGGCTTGCAGGCCGGCTAGCCTTGAATACGCTGTGACAATCAACAAAGGGACCCTATCTCAAAAAAGGTGGAAAATGGGGACAGACAGACACATAGTTGTCCTCTGACCTCCACACATCAACCATGAGTGTCCACACTCAGACACACACACTCTCTATCTCTCAAAAATAAAACATAAAACTAGAAAGAGAGCACACAGTTTGGCTCTTATTACTTTAGGGAATAATGCCCTGAATTGTGTCTACTCTTCCTCTTTTTAAAAATCAAAAGTAGAAGTCTAACACTCTAAAAGGGTGTGGTGCTTTGATCCAGCTGTCCCCCATAAACTCATGTGTTCTGAATAATTGATCCCCAGCTGATGGCAATTTGGAAACTGGATCCTTACTGGAGACAGTGTATTGTTGGGGGTCGTTATGGGGGTTCTAGCCAGCTTCCCCTTGTCAGTGTTTGGCACACTCTCCTGCTGCTGTTGTCCACCTGAAATTGGCCAGGAGGTGGTGTCCACCCTCTGTTCATACCATCAATTTCCCTGCCATCATGGAGCCTGTAAGCCAAAATAAACCTCCACAGGCTGCTTTTGGTCAGTGCTTTGTGCCAGCAATGAGAAGATGACCACAACAAAGGAGGCAGGGGGTGTTGGGAGGTGCCTCAGTGGTGAAAGCCTGCTGACCAGAGTGCACCCTACAGCCACCATAGCAATGGGGCGCAGAGTCAGGAGAACTCTGAAGCTCATGGACCAGCTAGTCTGGCTTTCCCAGCAGCAAAAACAATGAGAGAAACTCCATCTCAAGGTGGAAGGAGAGGATTGACACCCATGTGCATTAGTATCTGCATATCCCACCCCACCCCACACAAATTTTAAAAAACAATAAAACTTCAAGAAAGTAACAGGTTGGATGTCTGGCAGGAGGGGTTAAGGCACAGGTGATTTCTTTATTTAATTCAATTTTCTTTTTCTTTTATTTTCTTTTTTTTTTGGTTTTTCGAGGTAGGGTCTCGCTCTAGCCCCAGGCTGACCTGGAATTCACTCTGTAGTCTCAGGGTGGCCTTGAACTCACCCGATCCTCCTACCTCTGCCTCCCGAGTGCTGGGATTAAAGGCGTGCGCCACCACTCCCGGCGGCACAGGTGATTTCTATTCATGATTAGGAAAGAGTGAAAGTAGCAGTTACTCCATGACTGATACACGCTCAATATGTAAAAATACATGTAAAAAACCCTAAACAAGCATAAATCTATAGAGGTCTTAGGGACCCCATGACTGGGAGAAGAGATAATGCCATGACTGCCCATGGAGGAAGCTTTCAGGAGCACATCTGTGATCTGTGCACACTGCTCCGCCTCCTCCAGGCTCCAGCCAGTGGCTCAAGCCTAAAATAATTGACCTATGCTGCCTGAGGATGAGAATCTGGGTGAAAAAATATTGCAATTTCAAGAGAAAGAAGAATATCTCTCTGAAACCTCAAAGGAGGAGCAGAACTCTGAGACTGTTATAACAACTGAAATTTAGCTCCCCAAAATTTGATTTATCATCAACTGCAAAATGCAAGATGTCTGACGATCTCTAAACTATTTCTTAATATATTATACTTCATGTTTATTTCATGGACTCTGGTGGGGAAAGTGGACGTGTTTTTATTCCCTTATAGTTTAATAAATTCATGAGCTAAACAATGAGAATACCAACTTTTGTGAAGTCCTGCCTCCACTCCTCAGCTGTTTTGCTGTGTGTGTGTGTGTGTGTGTGTGTGTGTGTGTATATCTGTCTGTCTGTCTGTCTGTGTAAGCTTGGGTATCCACGTATGTGGAGGCCAGAGGTTGAAATTAGATGTCTTCTCCACCTTATTCTTTCTGACAGTATCTTTTACTGAACCTGGAATTCACCAATTCTATTAGATTAGCTAGTAAACACACCAAGGCACCTTCTTATATCTGCCTCCCTAATGGTGGCATTATAGGCACATGCCACTGGGTCCAGCTTTTATGTGGTGCTGGGAATCTGAACTCAGGCCATCATACCTGTATGGTAAGCACTTTATGGACTGAGCCATCTCCCCAGCCTCCCTAAAAAGGCTTTAATAAAAACAAATTTGAGGCTAGAGTTGTGGCTGAGTGGTAAAGCACTTGCCTAGCATACACAAGGCTCCAAGTTCAAGATCCCATACTGCATGAATAAATAAATAAAACTACAAAGGAATTAAAATGAAGACTCCAGTAGTTGTGCTGGCTATATTTCAAGAGCTCCTGTGACCACATGTGGCTGCCATATTGGACAGTGCAGATACAGATGTTTTTCCACCATCACAAAAAAAAAGTTTCCTTATATGACTAAGAATCTACTGGAGAACTTGTAAAAAGCAGAATTTTAAAAAAAAGAGAGAGAGAATTCCAGGCTGGAGAGAGAGCTTAGTTGATCAAGTGTGCAATGCACAAGCATGAGGACCTGAGTTCAGATCCTCAGATCACAGTAAAAATGGTGTGATGGTGTGATGGTGTGTGTGTGTGTTTGTGTGTGTGTGTGTGTGTGTGTGTGTGTGTGTGTGTGTAATTCCAGTACCAGGGAGACAGAGGCAGGGGGACTCCTGAGCCTCGCTGACTAGTTGGTATAACTAAATCTGTAAGCTCCAGGTTCAGTGAGAGACCTTGCCCCCAAAAAATAAGGTGGAGAGAGACTGAGGAAGACACTCAACATCAACCTCTGGCCTTCATACATGCACTCACACACGTACAACATGTATGCACACCACAGGTCAAAAACAAAAGCCAAATAAATAAACCGACTTAAAGAGTCGATATTGACAATCAGACCCCGACTACTGCTCGTGAGGGTGCTGCTGGTCCATGCTTTATGAAAAACTGAGATATGAAAGAGAATATGTACCTACCAATATTTTTTACAAAAGTCTTCAAGAGTGTGTGTGTTCATGTGAGTGTGTTATACACACACACACACACACACAAATACTTTTATTTCAGGGTCAAGAGACATACTAGAAATCTAACAGCAGAGGTGACCCCAACTCATAACCACACTGATAACTGGAATCCAGGATTTCCTTCCCAAATGAACCCCATCCTTAGGCAAGAGATGACTCGGTGATGGGAAGAAATGACAAGCAGCGAAACACTGCTTGGGCCCAATGACAATTCACCAACTAATTAGTAATGTTTTCCTGTATATATTTCTAATCATTGGGCTCACTGTTTAACAAAATGCTTCTACATTAATGATCATAATTAATCTTTAATTTAAAACAGAAGTATGTTTACATTTTAGAGGTATTTATACTTTAAAAGCTCTCCCTAGAAAGGCCCAGGAGTCAAACTTAAATAGCACTTTGGAAACAATGAATTCTTGATTGAATAATTAGCTTTGAAAATACTAAAGCAAACATAACTACAATTCACGGATTATTAATTATTAACTTGCACCGGAACACTACGCACTCAACATTCTCCTGTGGAGGAGCTCGGAGCGCCATGCCTAATCTGCTACTGCAGGTATTATTCAACATCCCTTCATCCCTTTAGGCAAAGAACCAAACATGACTGCTTTCTGAAGCTTCTAACAGGACACAGTCATCTCTGCTGATGCATTTGTGCACATCTCACTGGCACCAAATGGAAGGTAGGTAGTCCCCCTTTCTCTCGCCTTGCTCTGACTGCTAGGTGGACCATTTCAACACTGAAGCTTTATGCTTCCATTTTATATGTCAGCCTACATTTTCTTTTCCATTTAATCTTATATCACATGGCCTAACTTTAAACCCCATGCTTTTACTATATTTTATGATTTTTTCCCCTGCAAATTATGAATCCATCTACCTCTCCAGACACATGACTGTGTGAGAGCTATCATTTGGTAATTAATTTCACTAGAATTTCTAATACCCCTTCCAACATGTCAGAGTTATAAATCGAGCTAGTTGGTATTCACTGAACACAGTTCATCCCTTTTCTGCTTCTAGTTTGCCTATTTTCCTGCCCCATTGACCTTCAGAGTAGTCATGTGACTGTTGGGCCAATGAGATGTGTGATACAAGCCAATATTTAAATGAGAGCTTGCAGTGCTTTGGTTCTGATTACCCTTATCACTTTCCATAAGACATCCCAGACAGAGGAGACAGACAAAGCAGACACTAGGTCAGCAGCCTAAAGAGAGTTGACATGTTGCATTCATCTTTTGGGTGACATGTGACATAACCAATGTGGTAGTTTTGAATAGACATCCTCCAATAGAATTTATTATAATTGTGTTTATTATAATTGTGAATTGTTTCCAGTCTTCTGGCTGGAGGAGGTGTCACTTTGGCCTGACCTCCTGGGGTCTTGCCCTGAGGTATTTCTAAATTGGATGCAAAATTCTAGGGATACATATGCAAAACAGCATCCTGAACCCAAGCCTGGCAGTCCTGCTGTTTTGTGAGTTACAGTGTCACAGTGTGCTTGCTTGCTTCTGGAGGTGCTGGACTGTCTCTGTCTCTGCTTGGATCTGTTAAAGGGGGCCAGCCTTTTTCCTTAACTTCCCCTGGATCTGTTAGTTCAATAATAAATACTTTCCTCCCCAAAATTGTGCCTGGTTTGGAGATTCATCCCAGTGCTGTGTGCCTGACTACAACAAATTTGGTACCAGAAGTGGGGTGATTTACTGAGATAAATCTGACCATGTGGATTTTGATCTTCTGGAACTAGTGTGCTGGAGGAATGGACATGGACTTGGTACTTGCAACTGGAGATGCCTTCCAGGGCAGTAAGTCAAGTTTTATAGACTATTCTGGTGAGAATTTGGAAATGCTCAGTGCAGAGAGAATTGCATTTGGAGGCTTGGCTTGTGAACGTTCTAAGGGGAAGGAGAGACTGCAGAAAACTTTAATAGAAGTGTGTGCCTGGGCCAAGGGGTGGATGCATCCTACTGCCCATGCCCAGAGAGTTTGACCAAGGCTGAATTTAAGAAATGGACTGTGTGCTTGGCTACAGATATGGGAATGAGAATTTAAGATTTGAAACTGGAAAAACCTCAAAGCAAGTTTAACTTACTGGCTCAGAGACTGGCTTTTGATTATGGCCCAACTGCTTTACATTAAAACAATGGAGAGATGCCTGAAGTGGTGGCCCTGGTGCTCTCTCTCTCTCTCTCTCTCTCTCTCTCTCTCTCTCTCTCTCTCTCCTTCCCTCCCTTCCTCCTTGAAAATGAATAAATAAAATAAAATAAAATATTTTACTTATTTAAGAGAAAGAAACAGGGGAGTGGGTAAGGGGGAGAATGGGAACTGCAGGGCCTCCAGCCACTGCAAACAAACTCCAGACACATGAGCTACCTTATGTGTGTGAGTACTGGGGAACTGAACCGAGGTCCTTAGGTTTCTTCAGGCAAGCGCCTTAATCGCTGAGCCATCTCTCCAGCCCACCTATCATTTTTATATGTTGCACTTGTTCAGGCTGAAATAGGAGTTGTCTTCCATAGGTGCAATGCGTTTTGAAACTTACTCCCCAGAAGGTGGTGCTATGGTGAAGGCTGAGGAGCCTTTAAGAGGCGGAGCTTCCCTGGAGGAAGTAGTCACTAGGGGCAGCCCTTTGAGGGGTCTAACCACTCCATTGGCTCAGGCCAACAATGTTTCCTGCTGTGGACACTCCCACTACCCAGTATCCACCACCATAGACTAGGGACTCTCACCACTGTGCCTTTGGGTCATCATGAAACTGTAATCCTAAATAAATCTTTCCTTCCTTAAGTTGTTTCTGTCAGGTATTTTGTTCCAGTGCCAAGAAAGTAATAAACATTGAACACTCTTTGTAAGGGACTTTCTCTTTTTTTTTATTTGATGTTTTCCATCACCTCTGTTGAAGTAACTTCATTCAGTTTATTTAATGTTATTTAATGTTGGCATTAACAGAATCATGAACACTGCCAATCATGTGCTATCCACACTATACACAAAAACTAGATGGGACAAAATTGTAATTTAAGCTATTAGGCCTGGAGCCTGCTGTGTGTCTGTAATCGCAGCACTTGGAAGGCTGAGGCAGGGGGATTATGAGTTGGAGGTCAGTCTGGATTACATAGTGAAACTCTGTAAATAATAACAATAATAATAATAACATCAAAAAATTACAATAAAAGAATCTAAGGGTCTGGAAGCATAGCTCAGAGGTAAAGCTACTGCCTAGAATCCCCCAGTGAGGGGCTGAGGGTGTGGCTTAGTGGTAGAGCTCCTGCCTAAAATCCCAGTGAGGGGCTGGGGTGTGGCTCAGTGGTAGAGCTCCTGCCT
>PVHP010011304.1:0-45353 GCA_004024765.1 Zapus hudsonius | reverse complement strand
AGGAAGGAAGGAAGGAAGGAAGGAAGGAAGGAAGGAAGGGAGTTATTTTATTTGTCTTAAGAAAAGGTGGCAGTGTAATAGAAAACTCTTGGATACAGGAACCTAGCAATGAAAAGGGAGCCTGGCTTTAAATGGGGAAGCATGGCTTTCGCAAGCAGTGCTCGTTATGGAGGGATGTTATTAAGACACATAAGAGCAGGAGACCCATGGTCAGAAGACAGACATGTTTTCATTAATCATTCTTGGTTTCACACTGGGAATCCGAAGTAACAAAATTAACAAGAGAAGTTAGTAGAAATGCTTTGACTAAAGCAACTTTAAAACCACCTTCAGTAACTCCATGCCAAGTGCTGAAGGTGACACCATGAAAGCTATGCTGAAAGGACATCGCCCTTCTCCTGACCCGAAGACACAAGGTCTAGCAGTTCTGAGGACGATGGCTCTTCCACAAAGAGTCATTGTCGGCTGTGAGAGTTTCCGGCAGCTTTAGCAATCCAAGGAAGCAAGAAGGCAAAGGATGTTCTGTAGACCTCACTGTGGGGAAAACCAGAGCTTCCACAGCCAGAACCTTCCAGAATGAGATGAAAGGAATGCAAAGTGCAAAAAAAAATAATAATAAGGAAAAGAAATGCAATACAATGACTCATGCTCGCTTCCCTTCTGGCTCTTCCTGTGCTCTGCTTCATGACTGGCCTTGCTCGTTTTGCATTCCAGACCTTAGCCATCTGGAGGTGGGGAAGGACAGCTTCTAAGGTGTCACCTGGGCCAACGGTCTGAGGTCATACAGCTCAGGGGACAGCCAAGCTGACTCCCAGGAGCCACAGTGACCTCATCCAGGAAGATCTGTTCCCAAGGCCCTGCCTCCTGCAACCTTGGCTGTGCTATGGTTCTCGCCATCTTTCTTAAGTTCTTGGAGAATGTTCCAGGTCTGATTTTTGTTTATTACAGGAATCCTTTGTGAAGGTAAGTTTGTGTGACCATCCCATAGACCAAAATAAAATAATAAAGTAAAGTAAAATAAAATACTTAAAGAATTTGTAGCAACTGGTACACCAAACCGGAGAAGTTGTCAATCCTAGGAAAGTTACAACACAATCAGGTCACTGTTACTGTCAGTGACTTCTGCTTCCTGCATTCTGTGCCTGGCACTGCTTCACCTGGGCTCAGCAGCTGCCAGGCTGTTTTCTGTTTATACATCATCTGCACTTTGGACTCCTCGTAAACCCACTTTCTTAAAGTGCCCCATGCACTGCGATGATCCCATTGCTCGTTTCGGTTTATCTGGATCCTGAGTATCTGTTAAAAATTCCTTCCTTGTGGCATCACTGTCTGGGGAAGGAGCAGGCTGAGGAGTTATTTAGAGTGTGAATCAGGATCAGTAGCTGCGGGTGCCTTGGCTTGCTGCTCCGTTCTCTCCCTCCTCGCAGCTATAATCCCAGGTGACTGGTTTGTTTGCCCGGCCTCCTCTTTAGCTTTGAGTCAATGTGAGTCATAACTCAAGGCTGCTGGGGTGCCCTTGAAAGTGTTTGCCCCCAGAGGGAAAGACATACCTAGAATTGTTGTCCTTCTTGGAAACAGCAGAGTAGCCAGAGGTAGAAACCATGGGGACCTGGAGACACTGGGCAGGGAGTAAGCAGAGCTAATCTGAGAAGACAGCTGCCAGCCATGTTCCTGTATTCTTGCCGTGGCTCCTTCCTCTCCCCAAGCTGCTCTGTCTCTCCTACACCCTCCATTCCTGCCTACACTCCCATCACTTACCAGACATCCCGCCACAGGGAAAATTTCAGAATCTCATTGATTGCTTCCATCACACTCAACATTTAAAGACTGTTTTGTTTTTGACATTGTGATAAGAATACTTTATTGCAATATCTTACAGCTGCTTGAGGGGACATTTGAGTATTCAAACAATGCTGAATAGAACTCTGGAGAATGCATCCACCCTGCATGTGGAACCCTGACTTCTCACTTCTAGATCCTTCCGTTCCCTTTCTGCTGTCTGCTTTGAGTCTATTCTGGAATCCTCATAATCAGGAACCACACAGCATGTGTCCTCCTGTGACTGACTGGTTTTTATACCTGAGCACAAAGTTCATTGATGTTATTAAGTGGCAGGATTTCCCCCTTTTATTTATTGATTTTGGTGTACATATGTGTATATGTGTGCCACGTGGCATCATGGGGATGGTGTGTGTATGTAGAATGTGTGCATGTGAGTGCATAGATACATGCGTGTCCTGTGTGCTCACATGCAGAGACTGTCAATGTCCCCTTCCGTGTTGTTTCCTTCAGAGGAAGTCTGCTTCTGAACCTGGAGCTGCTGTCTTGATCAGACTGATCAGCAAGCGTCCCCAATTCTCCCATCTCCACCCCATAGGACTGAGGTTACAGGAATGCATTTCCATGCCCAGCTTTTGATGTGGGTGCTGGGGAATGAACCCAGACCCTCAGGCTTGAATGACAAGTACTCTTACCTGCTTAACCATTTCCTGCCCCCAAGACTCCCTCCTTTTTGAAGGCTGAGGACTAATCTGTTGTAAAGCCTAAGTTGTTCCCTTCCCCAGCCTTCATCTATACAGATTCACAACCACCCTCTCCATGGTAGTCTCTAGCTTCATGAATTTCAGGACTCCCTGGCTCTTCTGTCATTTGAGTGTTGGGTAAATCCATGATGAGGCTTGCCAGGGATCACCACTTCCCCTTCCTCCTGGAACTTCTCCTATTAGATATAGGGCCGTGGAAACTGTTTGGAAAATCCTGGTTCTCTTCCCAATTCTGCCAAGATTTTCAGTCACTGTACCAAGCCTCTGCATTCCTGATGTCCTCAGATTTCTCACTTGTAGAATAAAGCCATTGTGTTATGGATTGTTGTAAAATAGAAACAAACTAATATAGAAGCATGTAATAACTATGATAATCATTAGCCAGTATTCCTATCAGGAGCCATATTAATATGCAAAGAACCACCTCATCCTACACCTTCAGCAAGCCACCGGCTGGACCACACATCATCTCATCTCCAAAGACCCCTTTTATTCTTGGTTGGGGAAAGTGGATTGTTACCAAAACACTGCATTACATTTGTTCTGGAAGTTTCATTGTTTGAGTGGAGGAAGGTGGGATAGAATTATCCTATGGGGTTGGCGAGACAGCTCAGCATGAGAGCCCGAGAGGGCTTGAGTCCCAAGTTCAATTCCCCAGCACCTATATATATAAACAGTATGGCCATGTTCATCTGTAACCCACTGTGGAGGAGGGAGATCAGAGAATTGCAGGGATTCACTGACCGCAAGGACAGCAAAAACATCTGGGTTTAGTGGGAGGCTTCGTCTCAGGAAAATAGGTGTATTAGGGAGAAGAAGACCCCAGACATTTGTCTGCCTGCTTCAATTGTGTACACCAGGGGTGTGAATCTGCACGCACATATGCATATGCCTCACATACTACACACACACACACACACACACACACACACACACACACACACACACACACACACAGAATGACTACATGACAGCCGGGCATGCTGGTGCATACTTTCAACCCCAGCACTCAGGAGGCAGAGACAGAGAGATGGTGAGTTCGAGGCCAGCCTCATATATGTGTCTTAATCCCCCCATGAGATAAAAAGTTTAAAAACGAAATAGAAGACGTGGTGTGGGAAGGAGAAGGTACATGGTTTTGCCCCAGAAATGATCCTAATTAGTTCCTTCTCCATTGCTTCCTCTGGCTTAAAAATAAAGTGTTCTGTTTTAGCTCTAATTATGCCTTTATTTTCATATTTATAAGAATGAGATTGCATAACCGACCCAGGAAAAGCTGTGGCCAAAGCACTTGATGAGTGTTCGAGAAGGAAGGGCCTGGAGCCCAACCTGAGGTAGCAACAAGCTTATATAGCATGAGAACGTTGTTGACCTAAGTAAGTTCCAGGATTGTTCTCCCAGGCAAGGAAAACCAGCTTAAAAAACAAACAAACTTGTATTCGAGGGTATTTCCCAGAAAAGACGCAGGTATGGTTAGTGAGACGGGATTTGGTTTTGTTTTCCAAACTTCAGCAGAGTGAAAGGTCAGCCCTATATTGTACCCACACTGGAACCTCCCTCTCATAATCCAAACCACAACCCTAAAAAAAAAAAAAGATACAGTGTGGCAATTAGTAAAATGAAATTTCGTTTTCTAAACCCCTGCCTCTGTATACCTTAAGAAGTTATTGCTGAGTTTTAAAATGTCCTGGAAAAACTCTGGTGGTTGAATTTCAAAATAGTTTCCCTAAGAGAAAGCTGTTAAAAACATTTCCCTTAAAGAAGTTCATGAGATGGAAATTGAAACAGGAGTCAGGTCTTGGGAAAGGGTGAGAAAGCAAATAGAGGGGCTGATGAGTGTGAAAATGTTTGTATAGTCACCTCACACACTCACCTCAAGCAAGAATGCCTGGTGGTTAGTGCGCAGCCCTCCATCCCTGCCTCACCGTGGGTACCCAGGACAGCCTGTGCTCTAGACCTCCGGGTAGGGATGCTGCAGCTCTGCCTTATGGAGGGTGGTCTCCTTGAAGTCCTCATTTCCCCAAAGTCCCCAGCTCTCCATCCTCACAGCCCAGAGCAGGAATGTCCAAATCACATGACAGTGAGCGCCATATTTGTGATGGCACATGCCTACAATCTCACTGCCCAGGAGTCTGAGACAAGAGGATTGACCTTGAGTTTGAGTCCTGCCTGAGTAAGATTCAAGAGCCTATCTCCAAAATAGTATGAGAATGAGAAGAAGGAAAGAAGGAAGAAAGGAAGAGCAGAATGAAGGGAGGGGAAGAAGAAGGAAGGGAAAGGAAAGGAGAAAGAGAAGGAAGATGCTTAATATGATGGGTCCCCATTTCTAATTGTATCATAATCTTCAGTTCTTCATCGTCAATGCTGATTAGATCTAACATTCTAGAGAATTCAGCTGCCACCCCATATCTACTATTGGTGATTATGATAAGAGCCATCTGCACACACCTCTAACTAAAGCCTTCTGTTGAACCCATTCTGATAACAAAGATAATGCAACTGCATGAGATATGTTGGCTGGAACTTCCTCTCCCCTTTCTAATTCTTATTCTAACAAACTAGGCAGCAAGAAAACCACAGAAAGGATAAGTCAAGTGCCTGTGCAGTCAAAATACCAGCTTGTGTTAGGGGTTAAATTGTATGCCCCCCCTTGACCAAATCTTTATCTTGGAACCTTACATCCCAGTCTATAAGAACTTCCCTCTTTTTGGATTTTTTTTTGTTTTTTTCAAGGTAGGGTCTCGCTCTAGTCCAGGCTGACCTTGAATTCACTATGTAGTCTCAGGCTGGCCTCGAACTCACGGTGATTCTCCTACCTCTGCCTCCCAAGTGCTGGTATTAAAGATGTGCGCCATCATGCCCAGCTTTCTCTTTGGAATTTATTTGAAAAGATAATCAAGTTAAAGGAGGTTGTAAGAGTGGCCCCTAACACAATCTGATTGACATCTTTATAAAAGGGGGAATGGTCACCAACACCTGGATGCAGAAAGAATGTCATATGAGAATGAAGACAGAGACCAAGTAAGGCTTCTGCAATTCAAAGACCTCCAAAGAATGACCACAAACCACCAGAGAAGAGGGGAGCAGCATGACATACCCTTCCTCACAGTCCTCAGCAGGAGCCGGTCCCAAGCCACCTTCAAGACTGGCCTCCTCCAGAACTGTGAGACATGAACCTGGTGTCATTTTAGCTCCATTTGTGGCACTCCATTACAACAGCCTTAATACCCCTTTCCGTTTGAACATCCTGTGACCTGGGCAGATGGCTCTGTGGGGAAAGCACTGTTCCATAAGAATGAGGACCTTGGTTTGGATCTCCAGTACCACAGAAAAGCTGGGCACAGCAGCACATACCTGCAATCCCAACACTGGGGATGCTGAGACAGAAGGATCCCTGAATTTGCTGACTAGAATATTCTAGCTAAATTGATACACTCTAGATTTTAGTCAAACAATTATGTGGAAAATGATTGAGGAAGCCACACAATGTCAATCTCTGACCTCCAAATGCACACGCACACATCAACATACATGTGCGTCCACACACGTGAGTCCTCATACATACTCACACACAACATATACACATGCAAAAACTCTGACAGTCTGTTCTTGCCTCCTCTTCTATGCCTTGACACTTCTTCTTGCCCTCATTTCTTACATACATTTATACATAGGTTCATATACATAAATTTAAAAATAGATTCGCATACGAGAGAAAACATCATATTTAACATATTGAGTCTAGTTTCTTTTGCTTAACACACTGCTCTCCAGTTCCATCCATTTTCCTGAAAAGGTCGTATCAATCTTCTTTAAACATATGTGATTGAAAGCAGAAAAGAGGGAGTATTTTGGAAGAAGAAAGAGAGAGACTCCCACATGGGAAAAGGGAAGGTGAGGGAGGAAAGCTGGAGGGGGGGAATAAGAGCAAAGCATAATGATACATATGTATGCAAATATCACATTGAAACCAATTTATTTGTATACTAACTGAAAGCAATTAATAAAAGACGCTGATTGGTCAGCAGAGCAGGTGGACCATGCACAGGAGAGTGTGACAGCCATGGGTCTCCTGACAGTTACTTACAAGGAGATCAAAGTCATCATTGTATATTCAGGAAAGCAGATGGTTCAGTGAAGGAGGTACTTGCCACCCAAGAAGGAGGATGCAAGTTTACATTAGCAGCTTTGCATATATGCTAGGTGCTATGGTGGCCTTCCTGTAATCTCAGGGCTCAGGAGGCAGAGACAGGAGATCCCTGGGGCCAGCTGGCTAGTAGATTGTCCAAATCAGCTGAGGTCTGAGGAAAAGGAGAGCAAGCTTTTAAGCCTCTGTACCAGCGTCCATCAGAACCATGTTCCTATATTTGGGACATTCCTTGGGTCTGTTGAGTGTGCACAGCCATGGCTGGGAGCACCATGGATGTAGAGGAAAGCCCAGGAACTACTTCACAGTGCAGAGGATCAGCCCTGCCCTGTCATGCAAGTACATAAATCTTTATTGCTGACTACTAAGGCAGTTGAGTTACCACTGGGCTTCTTTTGGACCATGATTTCTATTGCTAGGATTAAAAAATACCCCAGAACTCATGTTCTGGAGTATTTTTGAGTTCTGGAAAGTCATGGCCCCCCTCAGCAACAACACACTAGGGCCAACAGAACCAGGCTGTCTCCTAGGCTATCCTAGGAGTCCCCAGCCCCAAGGACTGATCCAGACTGCCCACAGAGGAGGATATCCAGCTGATTGGGGATGGGGAAGAGGGGCATTGGAGAACTGGGGATAACAACTCATTGTTTGCCCATTAAATAATGTAACTCATTATGGACAATAAAAAAATACTCCAGAAAACTCTGAATGGAACCCCCTCATCAGAGCCCAAAGAAGACTGATCTTGGAAGGCTTCCTACCCAGAATCACACCTTCTTATGCACCAGAGAAGCCTGGCTTATGCAGGAAAATACTGACCTCAACAGGAAAGCTAAGCAAGTCAAATGAATATAATCATGTAGGTTTCCTGGACTAACTTCTGTAAAAATAATCATTTGGTTCAGCATTTACATGTGTGAGCAGGTCATGAAGTACTGGAAATCTGCTGTCCAGCCTGAATGCCCGGCATTGCTCCCAGCACAACCCTAATATTGACATTTCCTCACATTACTTTGCTTTGATCTGGCTTTTTCCTTCTATACTCCCAAGCCCAACTGTCAACAAGACTCCACCCAAAAAACTGCTCCCTACTGGTCCTAATACTTTTTATAAACAGAAAACTAAGCTGGGCATAGCAGGGAAGAAAATCATAACTCTTGCTTTATGGCCTAAGGGCAGTACCTCATGTCCAGTCTGCAAAATGCCAAAGGGGAGAAAGAATGATTCTAAGTGGGACTAATACCGCACTCCTGTGGGAATTCCCAATCGAGTAAACAAGTGACTGTTCTATGCTCCTGGGTAAGGTCTTTTTAAATAACCCTTTGCAAAAGAAAAGATTTTAAGGCTAGAATTTGAGTTTCTTCCTAATACCCAATAGTCACTCCAACTTTCCTTTTCTGTGTAATGATCACTGTTTTTACTTATGTCTAGGCCCTGTAAAAAGGCAAGAGGTTGAAATTTGCTCAGCTGACAACTACCTACAAGCCTACTTCTATGTGTAGAGAGCTTTATCAGTCACTGGATTAAAGACAGGACAGGCACGTGGTCTCCATGTCTACCACACTCCCAGCCTAGGGGACATCTGATTAACAAGTCAACACAAACGCGCATCACTCCATCACTCCATCATGTGACCTGTGTCCAGAGATGAAGAACAGAGGCTGCAGTGATGGAAGAGGGAGAATCATTCACAAACGTGGGTCTAGGAGTCTTTCCTTGAAAGAGGCTTTTAACACATTGGCAAGTTGGGTCTCCTGAGAAGGTCCACGTAGCTAAAATAAAGAGCTTGTGGGGAACAATGGCATGGAACAAGCCAAGTTCAGCTCATGCCTAACCTCAATGTTCCTGGTGGAGAGTTCAAATACTATCCTTAGAGAGATGGGAAGCCTTTGACAAGAGTTAAGTAAGAAGGGTCATGACAGGTTTAAGATTTATCTAGAAAGTCTGTCTCATCTCACACCAGTAGCTGGTCATTCCAGCTTCTAATCCTTATGAGTTTCCTACAGTATCTCTGGTAGAAGATTCATCTCTTCTGTTCTACAACTGTACCTTCAGAAGTCCTGCTGGTAGCACCTGCCCACACCTTCTGCTAAATCCATCTTCTCTCTCCATGTATGTCTTAGTAAGGTAAAATATGTATATAACACCAAACTTGCCATTTTCACTCCTTTAAATGTATGATTCCATGGCATGAGGTCTGTTTAAAATACTGTGTAACCATTACCACCATCCATGTCCAGAACCTTATCAAGAACTGCAACTTGGCACCCAGTAAACAAAATCCTTTCTCTATTGACTTCCTGGTCAAGTTGTGGGTACCCTGGGAATTTCAAGTGTTTAGCTCTGTTTGAAGGATGGGTGAGGAAGGGAGTGTGCCTGCTGTCTGGGAAGCTCCATTCACTAGATCTACTGTTGATGCCACAGAGAGCTACACTACCAGGTGTTGACCTTCTTCCCCAATAGCATTCCCACCCTTTGATCTTATCCATTCTGAACTTTTAAGAAACTGAAGATCTTTGCACAATTTTATACTGGGGATCAGACCCCAGGTCTCAGGCTTGCAAAGCACCCACTCTACCATTGAACTACACTCCTGGACCTGTTTCTAAACTTAGCATACATGTTTGTGATGTTTGTGTGTGGTGGTGCCTGTGAGTATGGTACACATACACATATGTGTACATACATGTGTAGCCCAGAAGACAATCTTAGGTGCTTCTCCTCAGGAAGCCATTTGTGTGTGTGTGTGTGTGTATGTGTGTGTGTGTGTGTGTGTGTGTGTGTGTGTGTGTAAGACAGGATCTCTTATGACCTGGAGCTATCCAGTAGGATACACTGGCTGGCCAGTGAGCCCCAGGGATCCACCTCACCAGACTTATTTTATATGTATTCAGGTCCTTCTTCTTCCAAACTCAGCTCTTGTAACCAGCCCTGTTCCTACATATTAAACAGTGCCTAAGATAGAAGTTTACCTGCAGCTAATCTTGAAAAAAGTGAAGAAAATGGAATTGTGCTATACGCCTCCTTATCCCTGCCCTTCCCTGGAATGTATGGTCCCTGTGGCAGTTAACTTCTTGTTGCTGGGACAAAAATCTGAGCAGAAGCAGCTTATCAGAGGAAAGAGGGTGTTTTGGCTTACAGAATCCAGGAGAAGCTTCATCCTGGTAGAAGAAGCTGGCTTACTTCTTCATGTATTTACAGCAGAGAGAAACCAGCCATCACCAGCAAGCCCAAGTTGCCTCTGAACACCTTAGGTCTGGACTCAAGATCTGCCACCCAGAAGAAACTTTGTGAGTCCAAAAATTTTGATAAGTTCAAAAAATCATGTGAACAGAATATGAGGAAATTGTGGGATATCTTAAAATATGAAAATATTCAGATCATGGACATACCAGAAGGGGAAGAAATTCAGGGCAAAAGCATGGAGAACATATTTAACAAAATTATTAAGAAAACTTCCACTCTCTCAAAACAGAGACCCATCAAGATACAAGAAACTCATAGAACACCAAACAGACTGGACTAAAGAAGAAACTCTCCAAAGCACATCATGGTTAAAATTCTAAACAGCAAAAACAACAAGTGCTAAAAGCAGCAAGACAGAAATAACTCATTACATACAAAGGCAATTCCATCAGAATTTCCTCAAATTTTTCAATGTAAATCCTGAAAGACATAAAAGCTTGGAATAGTCCAAATACTATGGCTTCCAACCTAAACTACTATACATACTGAAAGCATCCCTCATAATAGATGGTGAAAGGAAAAGTTTAAATGATAAAAGCCAGCTCTATGATTATATGTACACAAAGCCAAACCTACAGAAAATACTTCAGGACATACTCAACCCAGAAGAGTTGAACAACCAACCTCAAGAGTCAACAAGAAGAAAAACATATTAACCAAACCAGAGTAGGCATGAAAACATTCAAAGCCCAAGAAAGCACTCAAACCCCATAAAGACTCCAACATAGCAGAATTAATTATAATCTCAGAGTTATAACTTTAAATATTAATAGACTTAATTCCCCCATCAAAAGACATGAGTTCACAGGGTGGATCAGAAAAATCAACCTTTCCATCTGTTTTCTTCAAGAAACCCACCTCACCACTAAGGATAGACACCTCCTTGGGGTGAAAGGATAGAAAATGGTTTTCTAAACCAATGGAATTAAGAAACAAGCAGGTGTGGCTACACTATCTGACAAAATAGACTTCAAACCAAAAGTAATCAAAAAGGACAAAGAAGGCCACTTTTTACTCATCAAGAAAATGAGCCATCAAGAGGACATCACAATCATAAATCTGTATGCACCAAGCACAAGTGCACAACATTTTATAAAGCCAAACCTACTTAACAACAAACCAGAAGTAATTCTCAATACCATCATAGTAGGGGACTTCAATAGCCCACTATTTATCAATAGACAGATCATCCAAGCAGAAAATTAGCAGGGAAAAAATAGATCTTAACAACACCATAGATCTATTAGACCTAACAGACATCTTGCAAACATTCCACCCCAATTCTACAGAATACACATTCTTCTCAGCAGCCCATGGAACCTTCTCCAAAATAGACCATATATTAGTATAAAAAGCATGCTGCCATCAATCAGGAAAATTGACATAACTTCCTGCATCATATCAGACCACAATGCATTAAAGCTAGAAATTAACAAAGAGAAAGAAAGGAAGGAAGGAAGGAAGGAAGGAAGGAAGGAAGGAAGGAAGGAAGGAAGGAAGGAAGGAAGGAAGGAAGGAAGGAAAGAAAGAAAAGAAAGAAAGAAAAGAAAGAAAGAAAGAAAAAAAGAAAGAAAGAAAGAAAAAAAGAAAGAAAGAAAGAAAGAAAGAAAGAAAGAAAGAAAGAAAGAAAGAAAGAAAGAAAGAAAGAAAGAAAGAAAGGAAACAACAGAAATCACACCAGCTCCTGGAAACTGGACAACACACTATTAAACAATGAATGGGTGATGGAAGAAATCAAAAAGGAAATGGCACAATTTACAGAACTGAATGATAATGAAATACAACATACTAAACCTTATGGGAAACAATGAAGGCAGTCTTAATGTAAGGAGCTAGTTTAATTAGCCAGCTTTTTGGTAGGCAGTTAGGGATGACCCAGGCTCACTTATGATCTTACATAACAACTTTGCCACGCCTATCTTAACTTACCCCCACCTGGTTCAGCTCATTCAATCAAATCCAGGTGTTGGCGGGACTCCCCTTCCCTTCTCCCCCAAGCCCAGACCCATTAGCTGGGACATCTGACACATTCTAGAGTGTGAGTTCTAATTTGAATTCATGGAGAAACTCTTAGTCTTCTTCTCCTCCTGACTCTTGAGCTCTCCACACCTGAGCCTTCACTCTACCAAAAGGTTATTTCTCTCCCAGCTGGGCAGAGGACGTTTTTATCATGGGTTTTACTTTCACTTTGTAATCTCTTTTTGAATGTGCATGCCTATTAATACCCCCCCTTTTTAATATATTTTGTGATGGTCATTACACGTGGGCAACCTTGGACCATGTGGTGAACTTTCTCTGATTCTCAGGTCATTTTCACTTTTCATTTGACCCTTTTCGCTCTCCCTCACATCTCTATAATTTTGAATAAAGTGTTATGTTTTAAAAATCATCCTATAGTCTGGATTGCCAATTCTTTGATTAATTACAGACAGAAACCCAGGACTTAGTTATCCCATTACACTACAGGAAAATTTATAGCACTAAATGCCTTCATAACAGAGAGCTCTCAAAGCAATAATCTAACACCAACCACCTCAAGGCACTTGAAAAACAAAAATAATCCAATCCTGAGACTTCCAGCCAGAAAGAAATAATTAAGATCAAGGCAAAAATTAATGAATTGGAAACAAAGAAAACAATTTTAAAAATTGATGAAAAGAAGAGGTGTTTAAAAAAATGAACAACATTGATTAACCACTGGACAATTTGATCAAAAGGAAAAGAGGGAAGTCTCTAACAAAATTAGAAATGTATAGGGAGAGGTCACAACAGACATCAGTGAAATTGGAAGAATCATCAGGACATATTTCTGAAATGTCTACTCCACAAAATTGAATAATCTGGAAGAAATGGATGAGTTTTTAGATACATACCGCCTACCAAAACTAAATACATAGCAGATAAATCCCCCAAATAAATGATTGAAAATGTGATGTAAAATTTCCCCAAAAGGAAAAGTCCAGGACCTGATTGATTCTCAGCCAAATTCTACCAAAACTTCATAATAGAACTGAAACCACTTTTTTCTCAAGCTTCATCACATAAAAAGAGAACAGAAAATGCTTCCCACTATTCTATGAAGCTAGCATCACCCTAATCCAAAATCCAGACAGAGATACAAGAAAGGAAAACCACAGAAAGACATCGAACAATACTGAGACCCTCCTAGATCCAGAATGGTAACCAGCTCCCAGATGGTAGCATGTGTAGTGCTGGGAGGCATTACATGAGCTTCCAGGGGAAATTGGTCAATAATATTTGGAGAAAGCAGAGACCTCTGATATATAATAGAGACTGTCACAAGAATGCTGAACACACAGTTATATGGAAGAGACCAGCAAGTCAAGAAATGCTCATCTGTGCAATAGTGGTGCTAAACCTAGGAGGGTATTCAACAGCTTACTTATTGGCTAACAGATCTGCTCAGTGACAAGGTACCCTTAACTGGTACTGATATCCATGGCAAAATCTTATGGGGACCAAGAACCCACGCTCCAAGGGGAAATTCCCACTACCAGAGATCTACAGAGAGGCTACACTCATTAGAATCTTGCAAATCAACAATGTTTGTCTTATATAACCTCTACTGATCTCACTCTCCAGTGGAGATTCTGTTTGTATTTTTCAGAAGGCAGTGAGAGCCGTGGACAACCCAATTCTACCAACAAGACATGGGATAATGGCTGACATCCAGGTAGGAGATGAACTGCCCCTGGCCTATCATATAGAGCCCAAAAGCAACCTATGAGAAAGTGACTAGATAAACAGGAAACCAATCACCACAGCAAGTCAGATAACCCATGAAAGGACAATGGAGACAGACACCAACAATACCCAACACAATCCAAAGCAGAAATGCAGAGATACTTAAGATCTCAACAATAAAGCAGACTTAAAACTCACCCACCATGACTCAGGGAACTGATTATAAGAGCTATGTATGGGAGAATATCCAGAGACATTGCCCTCCCCCCAGCAACAACACACAAAGAAAAATAAACTGGCTACCTCTTGTGCAATTCATAACCCCTTACCCCATGGACTGATCGAGTATGCCCACCAAGGAGAGCCCCCAGTGGGCTGGGGACAGGGAGGAAGGAAATAAGAGTACCACCACAAGAGTTGCTCATACAATGTATCTAATTATTGACAATAAACTTATTTTAAAAAACACCCACCATGGCTCAGGGAATTTTTCAAAAGAGCAGGTGAAAATATTGTAAGAGCCACAGGATGGGAGGGAATATCCAGAGGCATTGAATCCTACTAGCCTCCCCCAAGAACTGACCACTGCACTCACAACTCATAACCCACAACCCAATGATGAAGATCAACAATCCCACTGAGGAAAGCCCACAGTGGAATGGGGGAGGGAAATGATGACACCAACTATTGATTTGTCCATTCAAAGTTTCTACTTCAAAAAATATCCTATAAAAGCAGAAATCCAGAGGCTACAAAGCACTCAAAACCAAAACACCAATCAGCCTGCCATGGCTCAATGAACATTTTGGAAGAGGGAGTGGAAAGATTGTAAGAGCCACAGAGTGGGTAGGAATACCCTTAGGCATGGTTCCCCCACTACTCCATAGGAACTGATTGAGGTCTTCTTGACCACAGTGAATACCATAACCTCACTGAGGAGGGCTCCCAGGTTTACAGGAGCCAGGGCAAGGGGATAGAAGAGGATATCCGATCATAATATATCTAAAATAAAAACTTAAAATGTCATCTCACCTTTGAGTCATACCATATGAATCTATCAATAGATTCCACTTCTTAAAGCTAACTATCCCCTCAAACCTATGCCAGTTTAGCCACTCTGAAAGTAGGAGTGTTGACAAGCATTTGAGGTGATGTGTTGGTGTTAAGCATGTGGTGGCTGCTTGGTCAGGGGTTTGCACCTCCTCCCACCTGCGGTTCTGAGGATTGTCCTTCATGGAGGCACTGGTGGAAGGGCCAAGGACTGAGTTACCTCCACAAAGCCTTGCTCCTTCTCCTCCTCGTCTCCATTTGACACACGCCCACCTTTCATGCACATGACTCCCTTATCCACATCCAAGAAGCCTTTAGACAGATTTGCATTCTTTTTAGAATCCAGCTAAAAGAGTTTATGAAGTATCCCCCTGCTGGCCCTTAAATAATTCTCATTTGGCACATTTACCAAGAGTCATTAATTTTTCCAACTTTAATTTATACAGATGCTGCTTAACGTATGATGGGTTGCATGTCATCTCAATGGCCAACTGAAAATATTGGAAGTTAAAAAAATACATTTAATAGTACCAACCTAGAAAACACCAGAGCTTAGCCTGACCTACTTTAAATGTGCTTACGACACAAGATACATTAACCTACTATTGGGCAAAATCATCTCACTCAAAAAAAAAAAAAAAGCTTTCAATATTTCATGTAAGTTGTTGCAAACGGTACTGGAACTGAAACACAGAATGGTTCAATGCATATGCCTTTGCACCGTCATCGAGAGGAAAATTGACAAAGTTGGTATCATCTTTGGGTCTGTGTAAACACACACACACACACACACACACACACACACACACACACACAAATACACATCGAAGACTACTAACCCTCAAAGCTACTCTCCAGTGCATGAAGGAGCACAAGTTGATAACATGTCAGTTGACCCTCATTGTACTTTATCAGCTAGTTAACATGATTCTAACTCCATATTCTAGAGCCCCTCAGATAGAGGGACTAGGAAGCTGGTTCCATCTGCTCTCCCTTGGGTGCTGCTCTACCGCCTCTGTCAGCGGCAGACAACTTCATCTAGAATCCTCATTTAGTGGTTATAAGCGCTGTCTCACTTTTCCTAGTGGCTAAAGACTGTGATCTGAAACTGATGTAAATTCTTCAAACACTTCCTGGAGCCAAGTGTGATGGTGGACACCTTTAATCCCAGTACTTGGGAGGCTGAGGCAGGAGGATTGCCATGAGTTTGAGTCCAGGTTAGACTACAGGTTAAGATCCAGGTTAAGCTTGGGCTAGAGTGAGTCCCAACTTAAAAAAAAAATATGAGTAGATAAATGATACTCAGACAAATAAATTCAATAGTAAGAACTGGTATTGCCAAAAACTGAAAAAAAAAAATACGTTTTATGACACTTAGAACTATGTCTATCTTAATAAATCTCCATAGCCTATGGACTTAACTGCTGGGAAAAGTAATATCACAATATAGTTAGTAGATGCAAATGCCCTTCAGAATCAAGAATATGTGGATATATAGAGAAGAAAATGATTAAATAATTCATAATGTAGCTTTTAATATCAGTGTTATTAAGAACTGTATTCATTATGAAAGAGTAGGACTTGAAGCTAGATTCTGTGGCTTATGAGTGAAAACAGAGTTTTTATTATTTAACTATTTTGGTATCCTAATTCCAGGTAGCATTTAAAACTATATATTTCAAAATAACACTAGAAATACATTTTTTTCAAAAGCATTATTTCAAATGTTTATGTTGGAAAGTACCTAATTCCAACAAAGATCTCATTGGAGTTTCCTTTCATTGGAGGAGCCCAGGCCTGGCTGGGGCTGAAGTTTTCCCTTCCCGAGATGGTGGAATTTCCATGCAGGTCAGAGTTTATCCTAAAAGCAAAGGGCAGACAGGGCAATATTTTAACAGTAGGACAAAGAGCTCAGGCCGGATGGGAAAATGAGATGACAGAAGATTAAAATATAGTCTGGACCCCAATGCAAAACTGCTTCTCGTGATGCGTATATGATGCCAATCAACAGACGTGCTCAGAATCCACGGAAAGGAAAATTGTTTTGGTTTGCTCCTTTTTTTCCCCAAAGACCTCTAAGACTGTACAGACACACCCCAAACATCTGGCTTGTTCCCAAAACCCCAGACTCCAGCCTGCTGTAAAAATAGCTGGGAGCTATAAGGAATGAAGGTTGGGAAAAAGTCTGCGTTTCTGAAAGGGACCTTGTTTTGTTTCAGCCTGCAAGACTTTTACATATACAAACTCACTTGTCCACACGGGTAAGTGCAACGCACACCAATGTCCACATGTACCAAGAGACTCACATGAAGTGAAATTCTCCCACAATGTCATGCTTTGGGGGGAGGGGGGAGCAAAACAGAGTAAGAGTTGTTCCAGATGTTGCTAGATAATGCAGGACTGTTTCCATGGAAAGCTGTAGGAATGACATTAGCTCATATGGAAATAATGTTTTAACTAGCTGGGAACAGTTCCTGGAGCCTGCCCTCATTCTGCCTGGGTCCAACCTGCTCTGGGTCACTGCAGAAACCATACTCAGGTATTGAAGTGGTAGAAATGGGTGAGCAGACCGCTGGTATGACTAACCCCTGGTTGGAAAGATAGGCAGTTAACACCGTTGGCCTGGGAGTGGGTGAAAATGCCTCTCAGGGATTTAGGTGATAAAAGAAAAACATTGATACAACACCACAGTGGTGCAAAGGAAGAAAAGCTTCAGAGCAACCAGGCTGATATGGGCACATCTGGCACATCTGTAGAAAGAATAAGCACTGGACTAAATCTATCAAAACTGGGTCATACTTGTTTTCAACTCCTTTTCTGTAAGGAACCTTTTTGGTTACCTGAATTGGTTTTCACATAATTTTAATTCTAGTGAAATGTCAGCATTGTTGGTTCAAATTAAACTCTCTTTATTTCAGGATGAATACATATGAAAAGGTCTTCAGAATTAGGCTTTGAGCTTTTACTGAGAGCTCCTGAGAAAATTGTACAGAGCCCCCTCTCATTCTGATAGTTCTAAAATCATGCAGAAATAGTCTCAGCAAAGTATGTTTCCCTCTGTCTTAACCATGCGATGCCAAGGAATGGTCTCCTGGCTCCCTCAGGGCAATGTCCAAGCCTCTCTTGCTTATAAGAAACCTTCTAGAACTCAGTCCTGGTGAGGCATCAGCTGTAATAGTACCTCTCCTCCTCCTTCCTTAGATGGGCAGGAAATTCTTTTAAGTGTGTGTGTGTGTGTGTGTGTGTGTGTGTGTGTGTGTGTGTGTGTGTGTGTGCACATACTAGTGCATTGTGTGTATACATACATGTATACATGTATGTGGAGACCCAAAAGCAACTTTGGGTGTTTCTACCTTCTTGTTTTTGAGACAGAGTCTCTCTCATTAACCTGAGCTCACTAGTTAGGTTAGACTGGATGGTCAGTGAGCCCCAGGGGCCTGTATGTCTCTACCTCCCAGCACTGGGATTGTAGGCACATACCACCACACCCAGCATTTTCCGTAGGTTCTGGGGATTGACCTCAGGTCCTCATGCTTTGAGGCAAGCACTTTACTGACCAAACCATCTCCCCAGCCTCAGGCACGGAATTCTTGACTTGAATCTTTAGGATGATCTGTCAGATATGCCTGCCTAAGAAGGACACAGAGTGCCATCTTGGCTATGACCCTGAAGGTCAGCGACAGGCTGGAAGTGGGAAGGCTTGAGTTGCTTCTGTGTGGTGTGAGACAGGAAATCTACTGATGAGATCAAGAGTAGTGGGAAAGGGGACCCTCTGAAAAGTCAAGGGGTAGAAGATTAAGGAGGGAAGAAAGAAAAAAAGAAAGAAAGAAAAAAGAAAGAAAGAAAGAAAGAAAGAGGAAAGGGGTGAGTGAGGGAGAAAGAGAAAGAAAAAGAAAAGATGGAAGAAAACAAGGGAGAGAGCAAGAAAAAAGAAGGGGAGGAAGGAAGGAAGGAGGAAAAGGAGGAGAAGGAAAACAAGAAGTCAAGGACAGCAACCCACACCAAGCAGGTCTCAGAAATCTGCAGTGTTTCTTTGAGCCATTGGTAAACCAGTGGTGGAGTTTTTAATAGTGAGTTGGAGAGACTTTGTGTGGTGACTCTGTGGAGGACACCGGGTCAGTCTAGAGAAAAGAGCAGTGACAGAGTGTCTTCACTTGGGCCTAGTGAGAGGAATAACGGGACTTGTTGAGAATTTCATTCAGTGTGGGTTGAGTTGTCAGAAAGCTGGATGAAGATCCCATGGGGCATGCTCATACTAAACAATGTTCCTTGCTTATCTGAAATTCAAATGAACTGGACATCCTGTGATTTTTAACTGTACGTGTGTGTCGGGGGGGTGTGCACCCACAATGACACACATGTGAAGGTCTGAGGAGAACCTCAGGGTATTTGTCTTCTTATCCCCTGTGCTGGAGGCAGGGTCTCCCTTGTTGCTCGCTATTTGCTTGCTGTGTGCCCATCTAGCTGGCTGCTGAGCTTCAGGATGCTCTTGGCTCCACCTCTCATTTCCCTATGCTTGGATGACAGACATGTGCACCACTCTGCATATGGCTTGACATGGGTCCTGGGGAACTGAGTCCAGCAGGCTCTGCAAGCAAGTGCTTTTAACCACGGGGCAATCCTCCTGGCCCTCTTCTGGGAATAGTTTCCATTTACCAGGAATGCTCTGAGTACTCAAGTCCACATATGGACTTAGACACACAGCTCCAGTCCTGTCTTATGGCAGTGAGGGTAGGGAGTTATTTTTCTACTAGAATAACTTGGGAAACAGCTTCTCTCCCTCTCAAGCCTAGATCCCACCATGCATGTCATATATGGTTTAGGACCCACAGTCACACCAGGTGCATGACGACAGGCTCCTTGCTGTTTGCAGGGTATGACTGCTAAGTCTTCATCCCCCTTATGTGTTTGATCCAGGTATAGTTGCTCACAAGAGTCTATAACTTATTATTAATTAAGTGCTACAGAAAGCTCTGTTTGGGTCCAAAATACTCTCCTAAAGGGTTAATAACCTGTGTTCCTCATTAACTCAGGGAAAGCTGGGAAAAAACACACTATCCCTTTTCTCTGCTTTCTCTGCATGATGTGGCTCTCTCTTTTCCTCCAAGACTGCAAGAAGCTTGGCCACATCTTCCCAAGTCTTTAGGATACGATGGAAATTTGCTGACATCTCCTTAGCTGATAATCTCACCCTCTGCTATTGAGGATTTTGAGGTTCTGGAGGGGTCTCCCAAACTTGTGAACCCCAACTTTGGGTCCTTATCCTATTTTTTGTCTTTATCATCCATAATTATATACATTGCATGAGCAAATCTTATGATGGTAGTAGCCCCATTACCCTCCTCCCTGCCCCCAACCCACTGGGGACATTGGGCATACTGGATCAGTCCCTGGGGTAGGGAGTTATAAATAGCACAGCAAGTAACCAGGTCTCCCCCCTTTGTGTGTTGTTGCTGAGGAGCGCAATGTCTCTGGATAGTCTCCTCCATCGTGGCTCTTACATTCTTTCCTCCCCCTCTTCCGCTCAGTTCCCTGAGTCATGGTGCTTGAGTTTTAAGTCTGCTTTATTGTTGAGATCTTAAGTGTCTTTGGGTTGTGTTGGATATCGCTGGTGTCTGTCTCTTTGACCTATCCTGGGTTATCTGGCTCACTGTGGTGATATGTCTCATGTTTATCTTGCCACTTTCTCAAAGGTTTCATTTGGGGCTAGACCTGGGGTGGTTCATCTCTTGCTGGGATGTTGGCCATCATCCTGTGTCTTGTTGGTGGAGTTGGGTTGTCTAAGCCTCTCTCGCTTCCTTCTGAAAAATATAAACAAAATCTCCATCAGAGTGTTAGATCAGTATGGGTTAAATGAGACACACATTGCTAATTTGGCAAGATTCTACAGAGTAGCCTCTCTGTAGTTCTCTGATTGTGGGAATTTCCCCTTGGAGCCCAAGTTTTTGGTCTCCGTAGGATTTTGCCCTGGATCCCAATTCCAGTTAAGGGTTCATTGTCACCAAGTGGATTTCTTGGCCAATTTGAAAGCCGTTGATTACTCCCCTAGGTTTTGGTGCCACCATTGCACAAGTGATCACTTCTTGACTTGTTGATCTCTACCATAAAGCAATGTGTTCAATATTCTCGTGACAATATTTTGGATTTTATCTCAGTGGTCTCCGCTTTCTCCAAAAACCATTGACCAATTTCCCTTGGAGCTCATGTAGGACCTACCAGCACTATACATACTACCATCTGGGAGCTGGTTGCCATTCTGGACCTCCCAGGGTTTCTCAGTGTTGTGCAATGACTTTCTGTGTTTTCTTCAATAATAGGATCTTACCTTTGGCCTGGGGCAGGTATTCAAGAGCTTTGACAGAATCCTGTCTTGTTCTGGGGACCTCATGGGTCTCTTTGATCAACAGCTCAGTGTGGGAAGGAACCATTGACTAGTTGCAAGTCTGATCAGTTTTTAATGGGGTTAGGCTTCCTCCCATTTTATTCATGGGCCTCTTAGCAGGTGATGCCCACAGCTTCCTCAGGAGTTTCCTGTCCTTATCCTTTTTTTAACAAAGCATTGATAAAATGGACTCAAGAAGGCTAAGTTATGAGTTATTGAGTTTATTTAGGGTGAAATCATAATTTGTGAGGACTATTTAGGGGAAATTGGTATCTAGGAAAAGTCTAGGGCAGTTATGCACACACACACACACACACACACACACACACACACAGACACACACACACACACACAAAGATTGAACATAGAAGCCCCTTCAAACAACAGACCAAAAGGATTAAGAAATAGTGAAGGACTCAGAGACCAAACATTAATCTTACATGTGATCAAAATGAGAGGGTACCCCCAAAGCATGACACAGACAAAAAGCAAGAAGAAAAATACCCAAGCCAAGGTAAGTATTTCCCCACTTCCCAGCCAAGGTGCTTCCAGCCACGCTGGTCTGAGCCAAGCTTGGAATAGACTCAAGGTGTTCAGGCCAGATCAAGGGCAAAAGGAAGAGAAGAGAGAGAGCTTGGGCCATGTGGGTAACCTCCTTTATGGTATTCAGACACCCAAGCAGGGTAAGCCTTGTCATGAGGCTCAGGTGTGTAAGCAAAGAACTGATTGGTTTGGACTCAAGGGGTTGACCAAGGAAGGCTGAGCTGAATGAGAAACAGAAAGTTCCGGCTGAGTGTGTCACTGGCAGCCATCTTGGAGAGACAGATCAGATCCAAGTTTCAGTTGTGCCAAGATGGACAGATGGCAGGGCAGGTGTTGTAGTTCATTTTCTGTGGATGCACAAAGAATGTGACCAAAAGCAGCTGGTGGAGGAATGGGTTTATTTTGGCTTACAGACTTGAGGGGAAGCTCCATGATGGCAGGGATAGCAATGGCATGTGCTGACACTGGACATCACTTCCTGGCCAACATCAACAGCCCACCCCCAACAATACACCTCTAACAAAGTTCCAATTCCAAAGTTTCTGTTTGCTGGGGATCAAGCATTCAGGACACTTAAGTTTGTAGGGGACACCAAACCAAACCACTACAGCAGGCTTCGCCTTGTTTCCTCTTTGGGCCTCTGTTCCTAGTTCCTGAAAGAAGCTAACCTTCTCCTATTTCTCCTTCACTATGCTGACAACCAATAGCTCCATGGAGATGATCAAGACCTACATGTCTCACTGTGTGTCCTTTCTTGCATCCAAGGCCCACACATTACTGCCTCTCATCTAGGGGCCAGGGCGTTTCTTCAAAAAAGAACCAGAATGTAGGACCCACTGATTGCAGACACCCCTAAAAAGGTGAGATTGGAGGTGGTGTACCCTGTAGCTATGGAGTAGTTTTACAGTGGAGGAGCACTCTAAGGAAGGCTGTGATGGTAACCTGACTTCTGAGAAGCAACTAGGAATTAGTGAGGCTCACCTCTGGATATGTCTGTGACTGTTTCCCCAGATGGCTAACTGAGGGGAGGAGAGCAGCTCTGAATGTGAGTAGCACCATCTCTTGGGCCAAGGGTCTGCATAGAATAAAAAGGGAAGATGGAGAAAGCCATGATGTGGACAGCTGTGCTCTGCTGCAGGCTGTCATGGCAATCATGTCCTGCCCAAGCAAATGGATGAAAGTCTCCGAACCCACAGGCCAAAAATGAGTCTTTCCTTCCTTAAGTGATTTCTGTTAGATATTCTGGCCACAATGACATAATGTAGAAGTAACTGAAAGAGCTGCTCCCTTCCCTGGAGACCTTGGGAAAGAAGGTCCAGAGGTCATGGAGCTATGGAAGAGTTTCATTTGGAAGCATAGATGCCATTTTCTGAGACAGAGAAGCCAAGGGAGACCTTTTTTGTTTTTCATTTTTACCCTGTATTTTATTATTTCTATATATATAGAAATATATATATTAATTATGTTATTTCTATTGTACTTCTATTAGTTATATGTTTATTATGAATCATTTAATAAATGCATAAAATGAATAATATCATCAAAGGGCTATTCTTTGTGGTTCAAAGAAAGAAAAGATTCCCCAGGCATGATATAGAGGACCAGGGGGTGAGGTGGACTGAATCCAGAGCTTTGTGGCTAAGAAGGGATTACTCCCTGTGGTTATTTGAATGTATATCCCCTACAGACTCAGGTGTTTTATTAAAAGTGAGTTTGCAGTTTTAGCCTCTAGTAGGCAGACATCTGTTGGGCGGGGGGGGGGGGGGGGGGGGGAGGCATTTCACTGGGGTGGATCTGAATTCCAGCCCAAAGGTATAAAAGAATTCTGAGCTCTGGGGATCCCGTTTGCTACTGGCTCATGCTTCATGCTTTTTGGTGTTTGCTGGCTGCTGGTGGTTTGTCTCTCTGCTTGGATTTATTAATGGGAGCTAACTTTGTCCACCATTGATGGAACTTCCCCTAGATCTGTAAGCTTGAAATAAACCTCTTCCTTCCCTAAGCTGTGACTGGTTTGGATGTTTATCCCAGCAATGTAGAACTGTCTACAACACTAAATAAATAAATATATATATACATATATATTAAAAAAAGAACTGTCTACAACACTCCCTCCTCCTCTTCTACTTCTCAGTGAGTTTGTTTTGTCTTGATTTTTCCTCCCACAAATTCTTCCAGAGGCTAACAATGCTTGGGTGGTTATAATAAGCTCAATAGCATCCTCATTAGGACAGCAGTGGGAGAATTTAGCCAATACCTGCAGGAATAGGCGGTCAACCTGAGAGGGATTGGTCACTTCCATGGTGACATCTGACCAATACTTGGTCATTGCAGGGGATTGTTCACACAGCTTACAGCTTCAAATGAGATTATTGATTAGGTTAATTTTCTGTGGGATATTGGATTTGGTTTGCATTTCAACATCAGAGTTCATTAAATTTGCATTGCAGTTGATTATGTTCCATTAAGAAGCGCATCTTGAAGTTTCATTACTGGAAAATATATGTGCACTGACACCTTCTTGATTTCAATGCTAAGAATGCAGATCTAGGAGCTTCCCATTGATTTCATTGAATTTCACTTGGCAGCCGAAACTCATATTTTAAATCCCCATTTCGGTTTCTTGAAAAATTAGCACCACTGGCAGTAAATAGAAAAGAGGCAAACTAGCAAACTAATGTTAATTCCTATAGGTCTTTCACATAATGAACAAAGGGCATCTGATGACTAATGGGCTTTAGGACTAGGGGTATGGCTCAGTGGTAGAACATTATTAGCTGCTTAGCATGCGCAAGGCCTGGGTTCCATCCCTAGCACAAAACCGAAACAACCAGACACAACTCACAATTTTCAATATATTTCTAAGAAAGTACCTGAATCGGTAATTCTTGAGGAGAGAGGATGGCTTCAATTACAAGTCTATTTGGGAGCTGACTTCTGTGTTTGGTTAGTTCTTCATGTCTTCCATGCTATCTGCGTTTTTAAAGGTGCATTTCAGATAGATAACCGTGGGTGGATATATATCTGATAAAGGAATCAAAGCTTTTGGGAAATCATCGCTCTACATCTCAAAAACCTTTAAAAAGAAGAGAAGACAGATAATTTTCCAAAGTGCTGGTGACATTTACCTTTACTAAATGGTAAAGATTTACTAAGTCTCTCCCTCTCAGCCTTGACTTTGGGAAAGGGAGCAGTGTCCTCCTTTAGGCAGAAGAGTGCATTCAAAGGCAAATGAGACTTTCAAAGGAGGAGTTCACAACTTCTGAAGTATTTTTTGAAACTCTCACTGATGACAACTCAGGATTCCCAGGGGTTTAAACCAAAGTTGGTGAGAAGTGTGAAGTTCTCACTTTTCTTTTTTTCTTTTTTACTTTGGCACTGTCTCAAGATGACGGGTGGTGCAGGGAGCACCCTTCTTTGATGATCCAGAAACCACACACTGTCCTATTCCTCAATCCTGACCTGCTGGAGACAGGTGGCCAGCCCGCAGGTGCTCCATGGTAAAGCGGATGCATTCAGAACAAAACATCCATCGGCAATGCCTTTCACTAAGACAAGGTGTGGACATAGATTGCCCATTTTGTGAAAGTTTCAGGCAAGTTCACAGATCCCAGGCCTGACCCCCTCTTCCCTCTGAGTGGGAGGTGTCTCTAGCTAGAGCTCAAACCTAGATGCTAAAACTGATTGGTCAGGTATGGCCCAACCAAATGTCTCTCTGACTTACCTGGCCAAGGTCTTAAAAAGTGGCTGAAACAAAGTCCACCCTATCTTTTCTCACACACGTGGCTAGAAGAAGGACCTCTGACTCTCCAGGGACCTGGTAAGGTTTCCTCAGCCCCACACTACAGCCTAATGGCTGTGGTCAGGGGCTGGATTTCTTTTTGACATGAACTTTTCCTTCTCATGATCTTTCCTTCTTTTGCTTGTTTGGCTGAACAGCACAGATTTTGTTAAAACCTCTCCCATGTGTTCTCTCCACACTGGTGGCTGGAGGTCTCTATAACTTCCCATTTTCTTTTGAATAAAGTCTTCCATTATACCATATCCTCTGGTGGTCTATAATTTTAATTCTTTAACTCTATAGATAAGAATTCAGGTACTCCTTAAATTCTGGGGTTCATTGGAAGTAGCTGGGTACTCTTTAAATTCTAATCCCTAGCTCCACCATTATAGTCTGACCACCTGAGATGGGCAATATTTTCTAGAAGGAGCACCATCTTTGAGATGAAGAAGTTTGGAGTCTCATATACCTTCCTGCTCCCTCTGCAGTTTAAAGCCACAAGTAAAGAGCGAGTCACCCAGGACACATTGCCACAGCCTTGGAGATGTTGTCCCAGAGAGTTCCCAACATTCTATACACAGAGCCTAAAGTGTAATCTCCAGAGACTGAAGAAGGAACTGAAAACCATGTCAATATGGGTTAGGAACAAGATAGTCTTTTTTGCTGGTAGCTAGCTAAGGACTGGCCCACAGAAGCATGGATGCTACCTTTCCTGCTCTGGTAGGACTAGAACCCACATCTGATTTAGTCTCATCCATGATGGCTGAAGGTAACAACTCCTTAGCATCAGCTTCCTGCCTCTTCTTCAAGTTTTCTGGTGCTTAGCATGCCAGAAGCCTGGCCCTTCCTGAGTCAGCCTCTTGAGTCCACCAACCAATCAGGTGAATTCCTTATAGACCCAAGTCTCATGATAAGGCTCAGCTGTGAAGAATGTTTTGGTCTGGGTGCTTTCTTGCTTTGTTCCCTGTGTGATCTCTCTTTAAGCTCTGAGCCCCTTAATCTCTCTTAGTCCTCTGTGTCCCCTATGTGAAGGGCATCTTTTGCCTTGGGTTTTCCTGCTTTGCTTTTCACATGTGTGTGAGCCCCTCCTCAGAGGCTTCTTCCTGGAGGTGTGAGAGAGATTTACATTCTCCCCTCCCTTTCCCAGCCTACCTGGGATTTGGGAGAACTTCTTTTGGCTTGGACCTTCCTGTTTGCCTTCCCTCTGGATCTTAACTCTCTCTACAATGAACTTTATAATTCATAATTTCCTCTTCTCTGAGTCTGTGCTTTCAATTCTTGGACAATGACCCAAAAATTGGGATCCATGTGGGATCTTTACGAACATCTAATCCTCCCTGGAGTCCTGCAATCTCACATCAATGTCCTGGTCTCTGGAAGCACAGTGTTACTCAAGTATCTTTTGACATGGCTGGAGTTATCTCCGGGGACGGCCCTATTCTACGAAGCTAAGGAAGCACCAGCTTCAGAAGCCAAGCAAGCAATACCACGGGAATCCGCTGCACACAGTCAATCTTTCCAAGTGCAGTGTCCAAGCAGAAGGAGACGCAATACAACTGAAGCACAAGCTAAACCAGACATGGGCTCAGCTGAGCAGTGGCCCACAACCCCATTTGCACATTAAGACCACCTGGACTCAACCCACTCCATATTGGTTGCTTTGAAATCTGAAGGGGTAGGGCTGGAGAGATGGCTCAGCGGTTAAGGCACTTGCCTCCAGTGCCTAAGGCCCAGTACCCACATAAGCTAGACCCACAAGGTGGTGGCCCTGGTGTTCTCTCTCTCTCTCTCTCTCTCTCTCTCTCTCTCTCTCTCTCTCTGCTTGAAAATTAATAAATAAAATATTTTAAAAAATCTGAAGGGGCAAAGACATGCTAATAATTTTTTAATGATATATTTGCTTGTGTATGGTGTGTGTGTGTGTGTGTGTGTGTGTGTGTGTGTGTGTGTGTGTGTGTGCATGTGGCTGATTAGGGTGTCCTTCTCACTCACTCTCCTTTTCATTTTTACTGAGGCAAATTCTCTTCCTTGAACACAGAGCTTGCTGATTCAGTCAGTCTAGTTAGCCAGTTTTCTCTGGGGATCCCCTGTCTCTGCCTTCCACCCTTGGATTATAAGAAGCTGCCACACACACCCAGCACTTATGTGGGTGCTGGGAATTCATACTCCAGTGAACACTTTACCAATAGAACCATCTCCCCAATCCCAAGAATTATTCTGTTAAAATCCTCCCCACTTGACTCAAAGTCAGCTTAGAAGTGCTAAGTAGACTTTTAAAAATCTATTTCAATCTAGGGTAGAGTGGGAGTCTACGGACAGCAAATGTGGCCCAAGCTATAAACAAGGAATGTGTCATATCTGGTCACAACTAGCTAATAGGCTAGGAAAAAAGGTAGTGGATACAGGTAGAACATAGGTGAGGGTGAAGACAGGTGTTTCAACAGCTGTGACAAGCCTGGTTACACAGCATCCTCAATCTGGGATAGTCATATGGCTACTCTCCCTGTGACAGGGTCAGGGGCCTGCAGGGAATACACACCCCCTTGAGTGGGAGGTATCTAGCTAGAGCTACAACCTAGGGGCTGATTGGTCAAATATGAACCAATCAGCTGTCTCTCTGACTCACCTAGGGAGAACTTAAATTAACTTCCCTAGAGGAAGCAGGCCTCTTCCCCCACATGGCAATGGAGTAAAGAGACTGCTGATCCAGGCCTTAGGAAAGTAAGGCCTTCCCCCACCCCAGCTAATGGCTGGGGTGAGGGAAGGCTCCAGACCTTTTCCCTCATGGACCTCTCCTTTTCATGACGGTAGCTCCCTGTTATCTTTTCTGTTTCTGCTTATTTAGCTAAACAATATAAGTTCTGTTAAACTCTCTGACATGTGTTTTCCCCACACTTCTGACTGGAAAACTGTAACTCCCCATGTTCCCTTAAATAATAAAGTCTCCCACTATACCTTATTATCTTGTTGTCTATGATTTTAATTCTTTAACTTTATAGACAAGAGCTCGGATACTCTTTAAACTTGGGGTGCATTGAAATTTTTACTGGGGGGTATCTAAATTCTAACCCTTCCCCACCCTCCTTTCATAATCCGTATCACCTGGGTCTGCATGATCCTTTCAAAGTCAAGCGACCTCTACTCCTTTACTGATGAGCTTAGGGATAGTAACATTGTGATGTCTCACTGCCCTTCACTGCACCATGTCACCTAAAAGGCCCCGAAAGTGAGCAGGTTCTGGTATCTACCCCCAACGCCCCTCATTGCCCTTCCCTCTTCTCAGTGTCCATGGACCCAACAGCAAACTGCTCTTCAAACCATCTTTCCATATATTTTAGAGGAGAAAGTTAATACATGATGTTTCTCCCCAAAGTGTCTTTGAGCATTCACCATTTTGTCACCTTCCTCTTTGTGTGAGGAGGGATGCCCTGAGAAGAATGTCCTGTGAGGAGGTCAGCCATGAAGAAGAGACTTTCTATTATCAAAGCCTTCAGCAGATATCCTGATAGCCTCCTGGCTTGATTAATCCATCTTCCAATATTATGATCAGTTGATGCCCAGGTCACTTATCTGATTCTAGCACTATCTTCTCAGATGAACAGGTCATGAGTTCTTTCCCATATGACTAGAGGTTCTGTCACCCTTTGTCCTTCTGAGAGTTGCCTGAGGTTAAATGGGTCTGCCAGTGAAAGCTTAATTATTGAGGCATTTGAGAACCACCATCTGTTTTGAGTGTGGCTGTCAGCAGTTTCATGGTTAGGAGTAAAATATATCCACTCAAGACTGCAACAGTATTCCCTAAATTGACCACTATGGTTTAGAAACTCAGCACTAATAAAATTATTTCTCCTCTTGACACTTGTATTCCCTCATGCTTCTTTTCACTCTCCCAAGCCCTTAGGGATGGTACATTATACCTTGAGACCCCCAAAACACAAAGCTTATCTTCCTACAATATCCTTAATGAGTCCAATTAAAGCATTCCGTGACTTTTTTTTCCTTTTACAGATTTTACTTGGGATTTGTGAGTCCCCACTAAGGTTTCATAGCAGATCCCATTGCCTTCAACTGACTCACCTTCCACCTTGTCCCCTGGATACACCACACTGACAAGAAGAAATTAAGCCTTCAGTTAACAACGTTCTCCAAGGAACCACCATGAACATGAAGCTTCCCAAGTCACTTTTAACCGAGAAACTTTTCAAATCAATGCTTGTCATATTTGTTGGAAATGAAGGCATCTTGGTGAGTTTTCTCCTTCCTTTCCAGCCTTCCTCACCAAACTCTAGTTTCTACTATCTCAAGATCCAGAATCCCCTCAAAGGCTTACTTCCCATCATGGTATGGTGCTGGCACTCTTGATCTCTCCTGGACAATGAAAGCTCTCCTTTAATGATTTTATCTTACAGTGGTTCATGTTCACAGAATAACTGATAGGCAGGTTTCCCGTATACCTGCACTGAGCACTTATTTCCTCCCATCCAAAACACCCCCACCTGAAGAGAGAAGGGGGCTTATTCGACTCAGGGAGCTCAGAAAGTGACAGGAGGCAGAGGCCTCCACCCAAGGTTGTAGAAAGCAGGAAGGATTTCTGGGAGGATGACGTCTCTCACTGGTGGTGCTCTCTGCCATCCAGGCCGGAAGCTCCAGGGCTTCATCTTTTATGAGTCCACATCCATACTGAAATAGACTTTTTGGTGACATAACTCTCTTTGAGTCACTTATGCTCCTGTAAATAATGCAGCCCTCCCCCCAACTCACTGGTTCATGAAGCTAGATGGGTGGCTTGGTTCTTTGGTCTGCCATCAATGTGGTACCTAGGGTGAACAGATACAGCATAGCCTCCCCATCGCCAAAAGGCCCCAGCAGAGTCTATGTTTGTCACCACAGATGAGACTCCCACCTTGGAGTTCATGTTCTGGGTAAATGGAACTATTTTCAGCCCTAGGTATTCCAACCCCTGGGCTGTGATTTCTGTCCTGATGCTTGTCCTTTCTTCCTCATCAAAGGACAGACAACATGAGGGCAGACTCACCAATTCTAAGTTATAATCTCACCAATCTTCAGTATTCCACATAGCCACTAGAGTGGACGATGTTAAAGTTCTGAAATATAAAAGCTCTTTGCACAGGCCTGGCTTTAAGCAGGTCATCCGGGGGCATTTTTATGGCATCATGTGGACAATTGGCTTGTCTACAAGGTTAGATCTATTCATGTTGTTGTTAAAACCATGCCTGGTGTGGGGTGCTCACCTTAGACTGCAATGTGACAGCAGAGTAACAAGTCACCAGTCTCACTGAAAAAGAAGAGAACTTCTCCCTGCTTCTTTTATTGTATTTGGATTCTCTGCTCCTTTCTAAAATAGTCTTGCTTCCAAAGCAAACACATGTCAGCTAATGTGCTGATGTGGGCCTCGTGACCAGCCAGGCAGGGCCAGCTGTGCTCTGAGCTTTTGGCAACACTGGCTATCTCTGACTTTCTCATTGTGACATTCAAGAAGTCTTCATTTCTCAACAATTCCAAAGACAGAGCTTGTGTTATAGAACAGTTTCTCATTCATGGCAAACTGTGAGGATTCTGAAGACAGCGCAGCTTATTGTCTCTTAAGTTCTAAAACTCCTGCTCACACAGAGGTCAGAAGACAGGACTTTTGGACACTGGTGTCAAAAGCCAGAAGGAGCGCCATCGGCACTCATGAGAAAGCAGGGTTTTCTTTTTGGACTCACAACTAACTTCCATGATCATGAAAGACAGGAAATAATTCTTCCCAAGTGCCCTTCCATAGTTAATGATGCCCGTTTCAACAGCCAGGCAAGCATTTCCATGCTTTTATTTTCTTTCTTTAAAATGAAATGTGGTCAAACAACATAAATTAATGGAATTCTACTCCAGAAATCATGACCTTTGGCGGGTAGAAGGGTAGTATTTTTCAGCTTTTTTTTTCTGTATTGTCTAAATAGTATGGACTAGTCTACCTATTTCTTTTTCATTTTTTGCTTCTTTTTTTAGTGTGTGTGTGTGTGTGTGTGTGTGTGTGTGTGGTATATTCATATGTGTGTGTTCATATGTGTGTGGGTACATGCATGTGTGGGTTGATATGGGAGAGTAATTTCCTCAGTTGCCCTCCACCTTACTCTTTGAGACAGGGTGTCTCACTGAACTTAGAGCTCACCAATTGGGTTCAAAAATCCAGCCAGTGAGCCCTGGGGATCCTCCTTTCTCCACTTCCCCAACACTTGGATTACAAACATGTGTTACACACCCAACATTTTATGTGATTGTCTGGGGATCAAAATTCACTGCACCCACTGAGCCATGTCCTGTGATCACATTTGAAACCTTGCCTGTTAATATATAAGTGTGCATATATATTCATTGGAAGCCCTTACCATTCTCAAGAGACAAATGAAACTCTCATGTGTCATTAGGGACAAAAACAGGGGTCAGCATGTTAATTTATTTTAAGATACATATTATAAACTGTCCTAAACCAATGTAGCCATTTACAACTAGCCTCAAAAGGTGAGAGGTGGTGGTTTCACACCCATTCATGTAGGCCTGGGGCTGTAGCTCAGTTGTAGAACCCTACACCCTACATGCTTTTAACCCCCATTGCTGCAACAAAAAGTTACACTAAGTCATTTTGTCACTGAACAGAGTTGAAGAGGTGTGAGTCACCATCTCTCTCACAGGCACACATACACGTGCACCCTCAGCACCTTAAGTGTGTGCTAATGAAAGCCACACATCAGAGTGACTCTGCAGGCACCAGCTAGTAGACAGATACCCCTCACACCTCAGGTTCTGAATGATGGTCAAAGCCCAGCTGTCTGCCTCTTTAACTATCTCACCAAGGGGCTTCCAAAAAAGGCTCCTCAGGTGTTTCTGATGTGCAGATGTTCTCCAATGCTAGCCTCGGGACTCTGCAGTGGGTATCAAATGACAGAATCAGCATAAGCTAACAGGCTCACCACATTCTCACACCTGCCCAGGAATGGGCAGAAGGGTCTGTGCACCGTGCCTAGCCAGCCCATATAACACGAGCTCTATTCATCTCGACAGTGCAAGCTCCCACCGACACCTCACCTGCTACATCACAGAGCTGCTGATGGAGAAAAAGGAGGTCTCATCAGAGAGTGGGGTTCCTGATGAAGGGGAAAATTAAGCATTACAGAGTTGAGAAGTAAACTAACTTTTGTCTCATAGACTTTCCTGGTTCAGCAGGCATGATCCTGAGTGTAGACGATGCTGGGTGCCAGCGAGTGCCCTCACTCCTCTGGGATCTGCCACTGTGTCCCTGCAGCCTTCCCTCTGCATGGGAGGGAAAGCCAGGCTCAACAGGATTCCGAGTCTGCCTATGGGTCCAGTAAGCACATTTATCTGCTCTTCTGGTCTCCGGTTTGTTGCATGGAGAAGTCTCTGCTGAGCACATGACACTGGGCTTCGGCACAGAAGTAGGAATTAGAAAGCACAGAAAGTTCTTGGGGTGTTTCTTGGGGTCAGAGGATGATAGCCATGCTAAGAAACAGCCGTGCAGCCCACGCACACCTGGGTTGAACATAAACGTGGATGTTTTTCTCCATTCAGTTCATGTTAACTTAGTCAATATCCATCACCCACTAGTTATATGGCTGAATCTTTGACTCTTCCATTTCACATCTATAGAACTGGGAGTGTTAACACCTTCCTCAAGGGACTGTGTGATTAATTGAGTAGTTAATGAGACAGCACCTCCAGTATGTTGCTGCACGTCACAGGCCACTCAAATAGTCCATATTATTATTAATCTTGACTAACCGTTATCAGTGGAAACATTGTAGCCAATTTCACCAGGCAAGAAATTCGTAAGAACCATAGAAGTATGCTTTATTTCTACAAAGTTCCTTTCTTCCCTCTCCCCGAAACTTTTATTTATTTTTTATACCCCTCATGGGTATATCAGTGTATAAATCCTTCTACTCATGTATCTCTTCTTAACAATACATAGATTCCAGACTTGACTATGGAGAGGTTCTGTGCAAGAACTGAGGGGTGTGGAGGGGAACATGTCGGTCATCACTTTTACATGCTAAAAAATAAAAACTTAAAATAGCTCAGTGATTATCCAAGAGGGGAAAATAAAGGATTTAGATTTGACGATCTCCAACTTTTAGTTTTAGTTTTGCTTGACGATCATGCCTCCTACGGTTTTAATCCGATTTAAAAAATTTATTTTCCACACTCCAGCAACAGCCTGCCTGTCATGAGTCATTTTTATTGCCACGATATATTTCATGCCAAGAGATTTGTTGCTACTGAGAGCATCTTCAGGGGATAACATGATTTAATGATTAACCTCTCCAAGTAAACATGTAAGCACCGACATGTGCAAGAACGTGGCATACAAAGACACTCTTGCGAACAAAAATTTTTAACCCCTAGAAATCAGCCAAACCTCTGGACTTTTTTTGTGTTTTTAATTTTGCCGTGCTCCTACGAAAGCATCAAGGGGGTGCACTAGTTACTATTTTGTTGCTGTGACAAAATACGTGATGAAAGCAACAAAAAGAACACAGGGACTTTGGGCTCCCAGTTAGAGAGGACCCAGTCTATCATGGTGGGGGTGGGAAGGCAAGGTGGCAAGAGAAACACTGAGGTTAATGCTGGTGCTCAGCTCTCTCTCTCTCTCTCTCTCTCTCTCTCTCTCTCTCTCTCTCTCTCTCTCTCTCTCCTCACCCAGTTGGGATCCCAAGCCCCCAGTTAACCCAATTGAGAAACTTCCTGACAGACATACCCAGAGGTCTGTCTCCTAGGTGATTCTAGATCCTGTCTAGTTGACAATATGAGCAATCACAGAGGATCTGGCTGTTGGGCCTCTGACAACATCTTCTCCATTCCATTAACACCAGTCTGCTGAGGGCCTGGGCGACAAGGTGAGTGTGGGTAAGCTGGACAAGATGTCCCTCTGCCCCTTCCAGAAATCCCAAGAGCAACAGAAGCTCATGCGATCAGTCCCTAGATCCCTAGAGGCCTAGCGCTGAAGGGCGTTGAAGGCTGTGGGTTCTGCAGATGGAAAAACCTAGCCTGGAAATCTGCTTTTGGAGTGTTGCCCCCAAAAGACTTCCACCCCAGCTGCTCCCCAGACCCAGCCCAAGACTCCACATTGAGCATCAAAACTGAAAGGCAATCTAATTCCTATTTTATGTCACAGAAGATGATGGCCATAACCAAATCAAAACAGTGACAAGAGAGTTCTGCCAATGGCAGGTACAGTGGGCTTTAATCCACAGGATTCTGGGCAGGAGTTCTGAACCGTTCCAGCCAGAGAAAAGATCTCATAACTACACTTGTGATTGTGGGACCAGGAGGCACCTGAGAATCTTATCCTCTGCCCAGTGCTAGGAGGCAAGAGGGAGGGGGCTCACATTTATGCTAGAAATGTCTCTCACTACAATATGACACAGACACCTTCAGCAGCTCTGTACAGAAGAGAGAATAACAAACAAAGGCTATAGTGACCCACAAAGTGATTCCATCCCTAAACACTTTTCAATGTCAAGATTCATACCATAAAAGACAGAACTAGCAGGGATCAAATTTGGATTTTATTACATGTATATACACACATATGTTGCATATATAGCATGTTATGTACATACATACATAAGTTTTATACATGTTCCAGGACCGATATGGACACTGAAATCTGCAGATGTTCAAAATCCTTATATAAATTGGTTACTATTTGCATAGAACCTACAATTGTTCTATATACTTGAGGTCACCTCTAGATCACATAATACCTAACACAATGGAAATGTCATGCTGTATTGTTGAAGGAGCAATGACAAAAGTGTGTATATGTTCAGTTTGAATGCAGCTTGCTTCTAACATTTTCAGTTCTTGGTCTACTCAATCTTACAGGTAACTCCAGGCACAGGGGGTTGAGTGTCTATCTTTCCTATCATCTATCTATCTATCCATCTATCATCTATCTATCTATCATCTGTCTATCTAATCTAGCACTCTCTAAAAAGAGCAAATTATTTATTTTTTTTAAAGAATGGTAACTGCTTTCATTTGATCAGCAATGCTGTATGTATGTGCTAAAAATCATACATTGTCATACATATGTATAATTGTTACATGTTAACAGAAATTTAAAAAATAAATGCAATTTAAGAGAGTATGATTTTGGCTTCCAGTTCCAGGGTATACAGAGTGTGTAGGGTGGGGAGGGGCTGGTGGTAGGATACAGTTCCAGGGGAAGCAGTGCACAGGGTGGGGAAGGTATAACCACAGACGCAGGAGGCACTGGTTGCAATGTATCCACAGTCTGAGAGCAGAAGGAGGGAAGATGTGAGCTAGACTCTAAAACCTCAAGGCCCACCCCCAGTTACTCAGTACCTCCACTGAGGCTCTACCTCCTACATGTTCCACAACCTCCCCAAACCATGCAATCAGCAGGGAACCAAGGGTTCAAATACATGATCTATGGGGAACATTTCTCATTCAGACTACACTACTGCACACCAGCCACTATTTCAGACTGGTAAGGAAGAGCTCAAATGAGGTTGTCTTCCTTCAAGGAACTGATGTTGCTGAAGAATACAGAGTAAAATAAACAGGTTATTTTTTTCAGTGTTAATGATTGAATCCAGAGCCTTGCACATGTTAGGCAAGTGCTTGGAGCTGCATCCCCAGCCCTGCACAATGTAGTTTTTTTAAAGTGGATATAAATAATAGTTTGAAATTTAATATTAAGATGTAGCGTAGAGCTGTGGTTATGAAGGAGCTCAGAGAAAAGGGCTTAGAGATGTCAGAATGTTCAAGAAGGTGGGTTTTTGGAGGAGAGGTGGAGGGGCCATAAGACAGGGACTTCTGGCTAAAGAATGAGGCGTGGTAAATAATACATCTACTCCTTCTCTTAGATTGCAGAGAGGCTTGAAATTCAAGCCAGAAGAGAGGACATTGCCTCTAAGTTGCTAAGGGAAGGCCCCTGTGTGAGTTGAGACAGCCAGAAAGACAGCCCCTTGGTAACTTTTATTCTGTTTCTGTGAGTTTCTAAAATCTTTAGGGCGGAAAGGTAAGTTTTCACTTGCAAGGGTGATTCTCAGATAAAGAGCCTTGAAATGTCACAGTGACTGAGGCATTTCATCCTTCCCTGTCATAAACATAATCACAGCCTTCATGCCCACACTGGGTGGGGAGGAAGCTAGAAATGGATGAGGTGTCTTAAGTGCACACTCAGAGACACACTCCACAAATAACCCAGCAAGCATTCCTCAGTGAAGAGCTACAGACACCAGATGCTGTTAGCAGCTCGAGCCTGAGTGACCAGGAACAGTAACCTTAGTGACACACCAAAATCTAGTTCTAGTCTCTGAGATCTTATCACACAACCCCAGTCTCCTAAGTGGAGGGCAGCCTTCTTTCCAGGAAAGGGCCTTGTTTTGGGTCCCAGCTGCTTTTATTCTTAGTCTGGGAATATGAGCCAGCTGAGCTCTAGAAAGATACTAAAATAAAATTTCAGAATGTTCACTGTCGTAGTCAACCACATGCTGCTGGGATGAATCTTCAAACCAGGCACAATATGGGGGAGGTATTTATTTGTAGCTATAGATACAGGGGAAATTCCAGAATGCAAAAGAAGCTGCTCCCCTTTCACAGGTCCAAGCAGAGAGAGAAACCCATTGCCTACACCACACACAAAGAACAGCAAACAGGCAGGAGGGCCAAGGAGAGAATTTCCTCCCCATTATATAGCCTTAGGGTGAGGTCTTACAACCCTTCCCCAGACTTAATGGCTTCCTGAGTCTCTGGAATTTCCTTCCTGCATGGCCCACACAGGAAAGGATGTTTACTTCCAGCTTCTTAACATCCTACCCCTTGCTGAGAGGCTTCCTTCCTGTAAACATCCTCAGAGACCCACCCAAGATAATTTAAAAGATCAAGTTGACAACAAAACCTAACCATCACAAGTCCTCCCCTTGTCAACTTGACATCGAACCATATCTCCTTGCTTCATACTTAATTTCCAGATGAAGACAGTAACAAGATCATAATTTCGCCTAACATGATATAACTATCTCACACACAACTGGAAATGCATAATCTCCCCCCAACGCAAGGCAAGGCCCCTTAACTTAGAGTTCTGTAAAATCAAAACAAGTTACATTTAATGGCACAGAGTAAACATTTCCAACTGCTATGAGGCATAACAAGGAAAGACTGGGCTAATGCAAACTCAACAAACATCAGCAAATATCCACATCTGCAATTTAAGTCTCATAGCACAACCAGTGACTGACAGTCTCCAGATTTTCCGATTCTGTCCCTCCAGCTTGGCTGAGTACTAGGGGAAACTTCCATCCCAAGCCAACAGCACTCCATGGTAGCCCTTGCAAAGTCCTGGTATGTCCAAAATATCTTCAGGTCTCCATTACAAACCACGGTCCACCTTCCAATGGCTTCACTTGCCAATCAGGGACTTCACACCCTGTTCCAAATACCACATCTCAGCAGCGGTTCCTGGAACCATGTGCACTTCACGACCCACTCCATGCATGCATTCCTCATGCTTCCAAAAGCAATACCAGGTATGTAGGACACAGGCATGTTGTTAATTCAGGGACAAAATAGACGTGACTTTGAAGAATGGGTTCCTTTCTTTCAGTGATTTCCTTTCCAAAGAGTTTGCACAGTCCGTCTTTCTGTTCTTCCTGGGAGGAAACATCTCAGGCATCTCTCCATTGTTTCAATGTAAAGCCGCTGGGCCATAATCAAAAGCCAGTCTCTGCCAGTAAGTTAAACTTGCCTTGAGGTTTTTCTAACTTCAAATCTTAAATTCTCAGTCCCACATTCATAGCCAAGCACATAGTCCATTACTTAAATTTAACCTTGGTCAAGCTCTCTGGGTATGAGCAGTGAGGACACATCCACCCCTTGACCCAGGCACACACTTCTATTAAGGTTTTCTGCAGTCTCTCCTTCCCCGTAGAAAGTTCACAAGTCAAGCCTCCAAATGCAATTCTCTCTGCACTGAGCATTTCCAAATTCTCAGCAGAATATTCTATAAAATTTGGCTTGCATCTTCAGTTGAAAGTATCAAGTCTATGTCCATTCTTCCAGCACATAAATTCTAGAAGATCAAAATCCACATGGTCAGATTTATCTCAGTGAATCACCCCACTCCTGGTACCAAATCTGTCATAGTCAACCACACGCAGCTGGGATGAATCTTCAAACCAGGCACAATATGGGGGAGGAAAGTATTTATTTGTAGCTATAGATACAGGGGAAGTTCCAGAATGCAAAAGAAGCTGCTCCCCTTTCACAGGTCCAAGCAGAGAGAAAAACCCATTACCTACACCACACACAAAGAACAGCAAACAGGCAGGAGGGCCAAGGAGAGAATTTCTTCCCCTTTATATTGACTTAGGGTGGGGTCTTACAACCCTTCCCCAGACTTAATGGCTTCCTGAGTCTCTGGAATTTCCTTCCTGCACTGCCCACACAGGAAAGGATGTTTACTTCCAGCTTCTTTGACCTTCTTTACATCCTACCCCTTGCTGAGAGAATGCCTTTCTGTAAGCATCCTCAGAGACCCACCCAAGATAATTAAAAAGATCCAAGTTGACAACAAAAGCTAACCATCACATTCACCTCTCTAGCACTGTGAAATTGGGAGCTCATTGACCCCTGGGAGAGGGGACTAAAAATGAGATATTTGAAAGTGTCATTGTGACGCTTCTGTATTCCGTTACTCTTTTGAGACTTGCTCTTGCACTGAATATGTGTCTCTGGTCCCTAAAGTTTTTCAGAAACTCAGAGACATTATGCCTCAGCTATAACTTGCACTAAGCATTTTGGTCCTACCAAAGGCTTGCATTCATCTGTTCTTTGGAGGCCTTTTGCCTCTAAATTCTAGCTAGGGTAGACTGGGCAACCTTCCAGAGTTTGTGACAAATGTCCAAACTTGTTCAACAACTGTTTTATCATCTGGAGAAATGCTGTGTGGGGGAATTTCAGCACTTTCCTGTTAGGCCTGGAGACCTTGCCACCTAATCTTCTTTGGTAAGAGGAACCGAGCCATCCAAGTATCTGAGATAAGGCTCCATGCCAGGACTATGTCTCATTGTCACTCCATAGCTTCCATACACATGGAGCAGGGCCATCTCAGGAATTAAAGGGGTGCACCATCACACCCGGCTCTGCTTTTCACTTTCCTAGGAGGTTGTTCAATTTGTCTCAATGACTCACTCCTGCTTCTGTAGTACATTCCCAGGGGTAGGTGACATGTAAATAATTGACCATGGCTGTATTACAATAAAACTTTATAAGATCAGGTCATGCAGACCAGATTCAGTGTCTAGGCTATAGTTAGCTGAACCCCTACTATAGATTGTATGTATATATGCATAAGATGCTTTGATAGACATTTTGTTTCTCACAACTGTAGCAGGTCGGTAAGGAAAGTGTTGTGTACACTCACTCTGTATGTAGGTCAGTGAAGGCTCACTAACAACTTCCCTGCTAGGAGCAGAGAGGAGATTCATTCACAGGCCTTTTGCTCCTTAGTCTAACGTGTTTGCTAGCAAGCCAATATTTTCCAGAATGTGTGTCTCTATATGTGGTAGGTGTTATGTGAAAGAGGAGGTTTGGAGTCATACTTGTTTACTCAAGGCTAAGAAGGCTTTTCATGTTTATTATAAATTTCCAAGAGGGGATTATCGTTAGCTGAATCTTCTAAACAGACTGGAGGCCAGCTCCTTTTTTCTTCATGTCAAAGTTCTTAAGATTCATGCTTCCTGGATTAGCTTCTGGAAAGCCCTTCACTAAGCGCAAACTACAGAGTGAAGGAGGTTTCAGGGAAGAAACCCTGGACAGGCTAAGGCCTCTGTGACAGACCACAAGTTTGCTCAGACCTGACTCAACAGATAACTGACTGAGACAGGATCTACCCACCCAAGACCCAAGTTCAAACTCTCAGCACCCCTTAACTGCCTCTGGTTTTCACCTTCCCGGGAGGAGTTGTTAATCTGATTGGTCACAGTCCACATTGAGGTTGGGCTTCTTTTCTTCAGTGTGATGTCAAGTTAAGGCCAGGGCCTGAGACAGGAACAGCTTCAGTTCTGTTAGTCTATAGTTAGAGTCCATAGCTCCTGAAGAAATAATTCTTTATAGGATGCCAAATGTAACCAGCAGACAATTTTAGTGAGCCAATCAAAAAAGGGAGGGTCCGCTAAAAGACATTTCAGTGATATTTGCAAATAGGAGCCCAGGAATGTCTGTGCCCTGCCTTCAACCCCCTCCCCCACCTTCCCAGGGATCCTGGAGAGGGTACACTGTTCAAAGTGTGCATCAGGACAAGAATCAAGATTCACACTCTCACTAAGGGACAGGTGCTCCCAGACCAGACTGGAGCCCATAGCTGGGTCTCACAGTGAAGGCTTCACTCACCTTTATCACCAAGTTCAAGGTTACGACCATCACATGTATGAACACTTAATATATGGCTAGTCCTTAAAAGGGCTCCTGACTCAGGAAACTAATAGTACATCACAAAGTAGAAGAAGGTGTATGGGGAGGAAAGGCTTGTGAGCTTCTGGGAGCAGAGGCAAGGGGCACACGGAGGAGACAAACATGACTTTTGTTTAAGGCTGGTCACCATGGCTTATATGTTTGTTGGCTATATTGCCCCTTGATAGGCAGAAAAACTTTTGCTAGCCTCTTGGGGACCTCTGTCTTGTCATCTGTAGCCACCTTGTCAGGGAATATTCTGGGATGTTGAGGATATTTCTCCTCTTAACCTTCTTTGGAAAAACAAACAAAAACCTTTCTTAATGGGCAACATTTAAATCAATCAATAAGTTCATACAAATCAACCAACCCATTTATAATTGTACACCTACTTACAAACACTTTCCTATAAGGGTCAAATATCAGTTTGGGGCACTGTAGTGAGCTGAATGTCCCCCTCCGCAATATAGTCATGGCCTATATCCCCAGAACTGGAGAGTGTGACTTCAGTTTGAACAGAAATAATCATGTTAAGGATCTTGAGGAGAAGAGTCACTCTGGAGTGTCCAGGTGGGATTCTATTCCAATGACAGGAGTCCACAGCCAAGATAGAGGGAAAAGTGACAGGAAGATGGAGGGAGCAGGAGAGTGGGGGAGGGATAAACCAGAGTGCCGATGCACATGCTAGGGTGTTAGGTAGCTGGTCACGTTGTGTCCACCTTCAGGAAGCAGAAAGCAATGAATGCTGATGCTCAACTAGGTTTCTCTTTAAAAAAATGTTTTTTGCATGTGTGATGGTATGTGTGGTGTTGAGTGTATAGTGTATACACATGTGATACCCAAGTACATGCAGAGGCCAAAGGAGAATGTCCTCCCTGACACTCATCTGTGTGTTTCCTTGAGACAAAGTCTATCAAAGACTCTGGAGTTTTGGGTCAGACTGGTTGACCAACAAGCCTCAGCAATTCCCCCTTCTCTCTTCTCCACAGGACTGTGGTTACAGGAATGTATGACTATGCCCAGCTGTTTACGTGGGTGGTGGGGAATCAAACTCAGGGTGCACAGGGCCCTCTCAGGCCCTCATGCTTTCACAGCAATGTTCTTATCTTCTGCAGCCACATGATGCCTACATCCAAGGCCTTTTCTTCTCAATTAAACCAAAACACCATCATAGATACATTCAGAGGTGTGTTTACATGGTGATTATTAGCCCAGTCAAGTTGACCATGACTATTACCCATCACAGGGTCACATATTGTCATTGGAAACTTGTGTTGGGTACAGAAATGATCAAGGAAAAGCCACTAAACTGCACTGTTCCCTCATGATGCCCAAAAGAGTGGGGACATTTATGACGATAGCTTCTGAGCTACTGAATGCGAGTCCTGGGTCTGAGCATCTTCCTCTCCTTCAGTTTCATGACCCTAGAAGGACTTGTCTCCCTTGAGCAACCACTGCCCAGTAGGGGAACTGGGGGAATCTTGAGGAGGATGATTAGGTTGAGAAAATTATCTGGGTTTCCGACTCACACAATTACACGGAGGGCTTTTCTATTTTAAGTAACTAGGTCAAAAGGCAGTGTAGATCTTGAAAGAATAAAATGACCAAAAGGCACCTTCCCCCCCCCCCAGGATTCAACAAGCCCAACTCAATTAAGTTTGCACCAGGAAGGCACTTAATTTTTCTAATAAACACATATCCAGCAAGAAGCCAGCAGTAAGCAATCTAATAAGAGAGCAGTAGGCAGTGTTCCCAGGAGTCACTTCTCAACTTTCAGGGTCCCGGACTGTATTTTTCCATTATAGAAAAAAAGGAAGCTGGAAATTACAGCCAGAACAAATCAGTTACATTGAAAATGCCCCAAACAGCACTCTTTTCCCTGCCCTGGAAATTATGTGTCTTTCTCCACCCTTCTAAATTACACTGTCCTGATCTATTTAATTTTCCTACTTCATACACAGAATGGAGATATTAGCTGATAACATGACCTGTGATGTTTTTGGCTAATGGCTTGTTTTTTTTTTTTTTTCCCAAGAACAGAACCAAGTTCTGGATCACAAGGCCTTTAGAACAAATGGGCCAGAGCCTCTTTGTTCTCTATAGTAAGTGTGTTGCCTGTCTCCTCTCTTCCTCATTCCAAAGTGGGGCCCCAGGGGCTGCAGCCATAGCCCATATGTAAGAGGTTTGTACAGCGGATGCATTAATATTGCATTTGAATTTTGCCCAATATGTGTGACTCTCCCCTTCTGGGCCTTCATAAATATTCTAGAGCCTTCAACAGAGAAGGGAGTGGCAGTGACATCAGCTTCTAAGTTTAAAGTAATCACAGCCTTCATGTGAAAACAGCAACCAATGTCCTCTGAGCTGGTTGTGATTTGCATCTAGGTGGACCTGCTAAGAAAACCTACCAACAGAAGACCTCTCGCTGGTCCAGCGCTGGCTTCCTACTGAAATGAAAAGAGCCAATCCTAAATGGTAGTATGAATAAAGGCAATAATTTGTTTCCAACTGGTACAATTGTTTAACAGAATGCCTGCTGAGTCTCCAGAAGTAATATTCTGCTCTCTTCAGCAACAATGAAAATTGCCCTGGTGACAGAGGTGGGGGGGGGGCACTAACTCAACCCCTACCAAGTGTGTCCAACTCTAATAATTTGCCATATGGAAACATGAAGAAGTTTCAGAGACACGCAGTAAACTGAAGGAGAGAGAAAAAGATCCCCACAGAAGGCTCAAGCCATTTCACTCTTGTAATAATTATCCTTCTAATATTTTAATCAAAGGCAACAGCAGCCTGTCTCTCCCTCATCTACATGCAGGTCACCACACTTTGTAGGTGTTAATCTCCACGCCTTCCTTCCGGCTGTTAGAAAAGAGCAGAAACTGGCAGTTTCTGAACTGAGAAGGCTGTAGGAGAGCAGTACCTGGCACTGCCCTTAATTATCTTGATTAGGTTAATGTGGGCTGTTTGTCAACAACTAGGAAGAAAGAGTTGGACCCTCGAAGCAATCAAGAGATCGCTTTTCCAGATGTAGCTTTGCAGGATGAAGACTTTCTTCAGTAATCTTTTAAAAACACATTAAAATGGATTTTCTACTTTAAGAGAGTGAAAAGAGAATCTAAGAATCAATCACCATTATCCCAGCTAGTGTGCATTTTCTGTTGTGTGTGTGTGTGTGCACGTAGTGTATACATGTGTCTGTGTGCAGGTGCGAGCGTGCAGAGGGGACTCTCCAGTGTCCTCCTCTATCTCTCTTCATTATTTTCTTTGAGATGGAGTTTTAGAGACTCTCACTGGACCGGAGCTGCTATAATAAGTCAGATCGGCAGCCCAAAGAGACCCAGGAATTCTGTCTCCTGGCCCCACAGGACTGGGGTGACAGGCATGAGTGGACACACCAGCTTTTTATGTGGGTGCTGGGTATCAAACTAGGCTCTCTGAGGCTCCTGATTGTGTGGCAAGCACTCTTACCTGCTGAGCCATTTCCCCATTTCTCTATGTGTCTTATTAAAGACTCATCATATAAATGAATAAATAAAAATATTAGACAGACACAGGACATGGCACATGGGGATACTCAAGTTATTGTCCAGGAGCTAAATAATTTCATAAAGGTTAAACTAAATAAGATGTGAAATCAGACTGCTATACACTCAAACGCACTGAAAGACATTTTGGGCAACCCATTGATGCAAAAGATAGCAAGGCTGGTCAATATTCCAATGCAACCTACTGATAGTTTTCCAAGTAGAATGGCAAACATACACAGTAAGAGTCTATTTTAGTTATTTTCATCTGTGTGTGACAAAATACCTGACCAAGAAGCAATGTAAGGGAGGAAGGATTTGCTCTGAATTGCTGTTTGGGTCTTCGTGGTGGGGCAGTTATGGTGACAGGAGCTTGAGGCAACTGGACCTGTAGCATTTGTGCTTAGGAGGGAGGGAGGGAGGGAGAGAGAGAGAGAGAGAGAGAGAGAGAGAGAGAGAGAGAGAGAGGCTCATTTTTTCTTTTTTCTCCTTTTTATTCAGTCCAGGAGCTCGACCCAAAGGAAGCCACTTATATTTACAGTGGGTCTTCTCTTTAGTTAAATCTTTAGCCTACAACCAACCCTCTCAGACACAGCCAGAGGTGTGTTTTTATGGTGATCATATCATGTAGCCAGGAATAGCCATTAATGTAACCCAACACAGAATTGTAAACTAACTTATAACATTATGAATTATCTTTGTGATATTTTGTAACAAGTGGGCAGTTCTTGATCCTGGATTTATTTCAGCTTCAAAAAGTATCCAATCAAGGACAGACAATCTCTGCCCCAGCTGCGGTTACTCAGCCAGAAGCTACAGAAGTGAATGTGACCAATAGCCATTGAGCCATTGTTAGTCATACATGTGCAGGGCATTGCCCCATAGCCACAAGAGGAGAGGAGAGGAGAGGAGAGGAGAGGAGAGGAGAGGA
>PVHP010011303.1:0-45486 GCA_004024765.1 Zapus hudsonius | reverse complement strand
GAGCCTCGGGAAGTGTGATTAAAAAAAAAAGCCAAACCAAACACAAACAAGAAAAACATAGCTTCCTTTCCACAAGTGTTTATGTTACTCAGCCTCTTAAAAATTACTTGAGGTGATTTTTATGGCATATCACTTATACCTCATTACACCTTTTTGATTTGGGTTTAAAAGGTATCTGACCTGGCTAAGATAGCTATTTATTACCATCTAGCACGTGGCTTCTGCCATGGTGGGGGCTCTGGAGCACAGCCATCCAAGTAACTTGGCCATAACTCTACTCCGAGGGCCTTGCTGTCATGAAGACCAAAGAACAGTCTTGGGTTTTGTCTCACAGCAATTCTGTCTCAGCCTCCGCATTGCTGAGATTATAGGCATGAGCCACCGTATTCTGTCAGTTCAATTGATTGATTGAACCCGGAGTGTTACCTATGCTAGGTAAGCTTCCCCTCCACCCCTTTTTCTTTTGCCCTAAGTTACCCAAGCTGGCCTTGAACTTGTGATCCTCTTGCTTCAACATTCTGAGTAGCTAAGAGGAAGTCCCTTAGGTGTGTCCATATACAGGGTCTTACTCTGCAGCCCTGGCTGTCTTTGAACTTATGGCAATCCTCCTCCCTGTCTCTGAATTGTTGGAGTCATAGGTGTGTACTACCACAGCCAGCTTTTTTTTGTTTGTTTTTTCGAGGTAGGGTCTCACCTAGCCCAGGCTGACCTGGAATTCACTATGTAGTCTCAGGGTGGCCTCAAACTCACGGAAATCCTCCTAACTCTGCCTCCCAAGTGCTGGGATTAAAGGCGTGCGCCACCACGCCCTGCTGCCAGCTTTTTGCTATTATTGTTGTTGTTTCTGAGGTTGGAACCGAGGGCCTCATACATGCTATACACGTGCTTTACCACTGAGCCGCTCCCAGCCTCGGGGTTTTGTTTTTTTAAATCTTTTGTACACTTTGAATTTCATTATGGGTCACAGTTCTTGGCTTTTTAAGCCTGGAGAAAACTGAGCTGAATTTGTAACCACCTTTAGCAAATTTACAAACTTTACCATTTCTGTGCATGACCTTGACCATAGCTTCCTTCTCTTATGTTCTTATGTATCACCTTCAGGGTGATATTTTCATCTATTTTTATTGGCTTATCTCATGCATTTTTTAAGCTTCCTGAACTCCCTTCTGAAAAATAAAAGTGGAATAGATGGCAGCCACTTGTCCCAGGGTGTGGAGCGGCCACTGAGCCTGCTCTGTGGGCTACCTCGCCACGTGCAGGCGTAGTTTTCCCACACGCCATGTGGCTGGTGGTCCTGCTAAGGCTTCCGGCTTGTGTGAAGAATCAGTTCCCATATCTGCCTTTTATGATGCATATCCTGTGTCAGGGTGGCCATGTGCACCCTGCTGTGCTGTTAGATGTTCCTGAGGACCCTGGAGGGTGCGTGGCAGAGAGCCGGGTCAGAATTACAGGTCAGGAGCTCTTCATGACCCAACGGGAGTGTGGGCGTGCAGTGAAGGTTGGAGGAGCCTGTCTGTGAACCACTGACAAGACTCAGAAAACGAAATTGATGGCTTTCATCCTGCATTTAGAAAGCAGAACAAAGGGCTGGATCTTCCAGTGGTCAGTGTGTGAACGTTACAGACAGGAACCCTGCTCAGGGCAGGGGATGGGCTAGACAGCCAGAGTATGGGCCACCCTGACAAGGCGCTTCTCAAACCAAGGCAGAGACCGCATCTGAGCCTGAACAGAAACACCAAGAAGGTATTGTGATGAGCACAGCATGTCCATGTAGCAAATAACAGTAGTATTTATTTCCCCTAGTGTTTAGGCTCTCCCTCGCCATGGGCTTCTGAGCAGGTATATACAGTTCCAGGCAGGAATTCTCGCCCGTGGAACAGACCTCAGGTTAGATCAGGAAGCAGAGGGTGCATCTTGCCTGGCTGGTCAGTAGTGAAGCACACGGGATCCAGAGCTGAGTAAGACTAGTGAGGACTTTCTCCCACAGGAACCGGCACAGCACCGTCTGCCTCTAGGAGAGCTAGCCAGCTCTGTGTCCTGAAACTCTCATCCCACTCCTCGTCCCGTTACCACTTTATTTTGATCAAGTTGCTTTTCCCCTCGGAGGTAGGATATCCCTCTGACTCAGGCTGGCCTTGATCTCGCCAAGATCCTTCTACCTCTGCCTCCCAAGTGTTGGGATTAAAGGGGTGTGCCACCATGCCCAGCTGGGGAGAGAGAGAGAGAGAGAGAGAGAGAGAGAGCGAGAGCGCACATGGGTGCACCAGGGCCTTCTGCTATTGATGAGTGCCTCCTTTTGTGCATTTGGCTTTATGTGGGCACTGGGAAATCAAACCCAGGCCATCAGACTTTGAAAGCAACCACCTTGAGCCACTGAGCATCTCTCCAACCTCTCTCTCTGTTTTTTTAAGACAGAGTCTCGCTATGTGTCCTCTGGCTGGCCTAGAGTTCACCATGTAGACGAGACTGGCTTGCAGCATACAGCAATCCTGTTTCTGCCTCCCAAGGGCTGGGGTTTTAGACATGTGCCACCGTGCCTGGCTGATGAAGTAGCTTTTCAGTGCAGAACTGGGGGTATTCTCTGGCCCACACACCGGTTGGAGCCACCTCCCCCTGGCCTGTGTTTGGAGTGGAGATACTTGGTCTAACAGTCACCTGGTGCTTCCCAGCATTGTCTTGGCAGGCTTAGGTGAAATGCATAATGCAAAAAGCACCTGTTCTCTGATCCTCTTGGGAACTGGGCTTAGAGTACCCCTGGATCTAGATTCCTCCTGCCAAATGCTGTAGTTGAGGTGCCCCAGGGGGTGGGACCCTTGAGGTTATGCCCCTTGTATCATACCTGTCCCAGAGTCATTACACCTGCCACAGGCCTGGAGGATGATGGACCAGAAGTCCTGTGGCTGACCGTGGGCTGATCAATGGCTCCCTTTAGGTGCCTTGGAGTGAGCCCAAGCTGTGTGAAACCACAGTCATCCCAGGGCCACCCCGGCTTCCCCAGAACCTGGCATTTGGCCTCTCTCCGGTTCCTTTGTCTCACAGCAAAGCTGGCTTCCCCTGAGTCACAGGGCCTCCTGGCTCCCAGGGCCTCATGCAGACGGGGGAATTTGTGGCCCTATAAGCTGTTTAAAAATGCCTTTCTAAGGAAGCCATTTAGACACACTTGGCAAAAGGCAAATCTCATTAGCAATTGTCTCAGTAATCCCAGACTGTCAGGGAACACCATGTTCTTTGCTAGGAGGCTTAGAGAGGCCCTTGTAGGGCTGGGGGCTCTGGTGGGTTTTGTTCCTTCTCCCTGTCCCCTCTCTGCAGCCTCCGGGAGAGTGGGGGCAGGATGCGGCTCTGGCCTGGTGGCTGGTTGGCTACAGCAGGGAGCCCTGTGCTCTCCCTCTTTGCCTCCTGTTCTTCCCCATCCTCCCCTCCCCTTCTGTATCTCACTTCTCTGTCCCTTCTTTTGCCTTCTTCCTTAGCTCTTTCAAAAAGTAGCCTGGTATGGCGGCGCAGGCCTTTAATCCCAGCACTCGGGAGGCAGAGGTAGGAGGATTGCTGTGAGTTCAGGGCCACCCTGAGACTACATAGTGAATTCCAGGTCAGCCTGGGCTAGAGCGAGACCCTACAAAACACACTTTTTGAGATTATATGTATTCAGGTATTTGAAATATAATCCAGTCCCTATGTCCAATCCCTCACACCTCCTGAAAATAAAAGAAAGAGGGACTGGAGAGATGGCTCAATAGTTAAAGGTACTTGCTTGTACAGTCTGTTGGCTCGGATTCAGTTCCCAACCATCTGTGTAAACCTGGTCAGGCAGCAAGAGACCCTGGTGAGTACACACACACACACAGACACATAAATAAATAAATATTTAAAAGAAATAGAGGAAGGCAGGAGAGATAGCTTTGTGGTTAAAGGCACTTGTTTGCAAAGCCTGATGGCCCGTGTTCGATTCTCCAGTGCCCACGTAAAACCAGATGCACAAAATGGCACGTGTGTCTGGAGTTCGTTTAAAGTGACAGGAAGCCCTAGCATGCTCATACTCATTCTTTCTCTCTCTGTCTGCCTCTTTCTCTCTGTTTCAAATAAATAATGTATATATTTTTTTAATCTTCCATTAAAACAAAAAAAGAGGGCTGGGCGTGGTGGTGCACACCTTTAATCCCTGCACGTGGGAGGCAGAGGTTGGAGGTTCACTGTGAGTTCGAGGCCAGCCTGGAACTCGAGAACTAGAGTGAGTTCCAGGTCAGCTTGGGCTAGAGAGACCCTGCCTAGAAGAGAGAGAGAGAAAGAGAGAGAGAGAGAGAGAGAGAGAGAGAGAGAGAGAGAGAGAGAGAGAGAAATACAAAGGAATGGGAGCATTAGAGACAAAGACGAGAGGAGAGTCCCTGCGCTGTCTCGTCTCCCTCCTCCCTTCCCCTCCTCCCAGGGGATCACTGCCATACATTTCATGTGTAATTTCATGAGCCATTTCCGCATTTCCCTGCATAGATATGAACCCATGAATAATATATAGTTTTGCCTGGTGTCTCTTTTAGAAGCATATTTAAAATGTTGTCATGGTGTAATATCTTTTTGCTACTTGCTTTTCTCACTTCCCCTTATGTTTTGAAGATTTATCCCTGCTGATATTTATCTCTAGCTCGTTGGTTGGCAGGGCTGGAATGGGTTGCATCGCAAGGCTGTGCCAGCTGACTCGATGGGCAGCTGGTGGTTTTCTGGGTTCCTAAGAACATGGCCGTGCATGTCTCTTGGCACAGCCTGAGCAGCTTTTGGATCTCTTGGCCAAGTTCAAGTAGGTCCAGGCCCATCCTTCTGACCTCGCTTCCTTCCTCTCCTTAGCTCTCTAAGCAAGGAAAAGCTTCGAGCAGTGACCAGGAGGAGAAGAGAGGTTCTTTCTAGGAACAGAACTGGCAGGTGGTTTGACCAAGGTTTTGCTTGGTCCTTGCCACCCACCCCCGGCCTACTGCCCTTCAGCTCGGATTTTCATTTCATGCTAATCTACATGTTTATGGCATCGGTTAAGCAAATCCAAACATGCCTATATCTCATTTTAGCCAGATTCCTGTCTCACTTGTACAACTGTTTCCACTTTTCTGGGTCCCTTTAGTCTCTGACCACAAGCACACATACTTACAGTAGATGCTGTCTGTTCTGCATTTTTCCTTAACAATGTACTGTGACCCTCTTCCGAAAGGCTACATCTTCATAATGTCTATTTTTCTCTTTTAAAAAAATATTTTATTTATTCATTTTCAAGGAGAGAGAGAGAGAGGGGAGAGAGAGAAAACACCAGGGCCACCACCTTGTGGGTCTGGTTTATGTGGGTCCTGGGGAATTGAACCAGGGGCCTTAGGCACTGGAGACAAGTGCCTTAACCGCTGAGCCATCTCTCCAGCCCTATTTTTCTCTTTTTTAAAAATTGTGCATCTGGCTGCTTTATGTGGGTATTGGGAATCGAACCTAGGTCATTAGGCTTCGCAGACAAGCACCCTAGCCGCTGGGCCATTTCTCCAGCCCATTATGTCCACTTTCTGTTCTTTTCTCTTTCCTTTCCTTTCCTTCTTTCCTTTCTTTCTTTGTTCTTTGAGGTTGGATCTCGCTCTAACCCAGGCTGACCTGGAATTCACTCTGTAGTCTCAGGGTGGCCTTGAACTCACGACGATCCTCCTACCTCTGAGTGCTGGGATTGAAGGCGTGCACCACCACGCCTGGCCTCATCATGTCCGTTTTCATGACACCCTTGTTTGCACTTTCTCTCCCCATATCTACTTTTCCTCCAATTGTTTTTCCTCCCAACTCCCAGCTGTCTTTGGGGAAATAATTTTTAGCTTTTCAAATCACGGGACCATCCTGCTGCAGAGAAAGCTGAGTTAGTGCCCAGCACAGCTCTGTCCTCCTCTCATGGCCTGGACCATTTCAACTTCGTTGTCCCAGCTAGCCCTACCTCCCGATCCCACAAAACTCTGTTTCCCTAGCGACAGAGAAGCCACCAAACTAAGCTGCAGGGATAATCTCAGTCTCAATTGTTCTAAATACTCACAAATAATGTTCTCCTAAGAGCAAGGGGTTCAGAGCCCGTGTAGACCTCATTTGCTCTGTGCTTAGAGAGAGATGGTGAAGGGGACTCTTGGACACCGATTGAGGTCCATCTCTCCTCCCAGAGCTGAGGGCTGGGCTGAGCACTCTGGGAACATGGAACATGGGAAGGTAAGTGCGGGGTGATGCAGGCAGAAGTGCGGAGGCCTCCAGCCTGGCAGCCATTGCTCTTTCTGGAGCTCCTGTTCTGTAGCCCTGCCTGAGGTTTCTTTTGCCCTCTCTCCAAGGCTGCAGTCCTCTGTGCCTCTCACTTCTCAGAATCGTAGGGAAGACTTTAAAAATCCTGATGGAAGCCGGGCATGGTGGCCCACGACTTTCATTCCAGCACTTGGAAAGCAGTGAGTTAGAAGCCACCCTGAGACTACAGAGCGAATTCCAGGTCAGCGAGACCCTACCTCAAAAACAAACACACACAAATACTGATGGAGGGAGGGCTGGAGAGATGGCTTAGTTGTTAAAGGCACTTCCTTGCAAAGTCTGATGGCCCAGGGTTCGATTCCCCAGTACCCACGTAAAGCCAAATGCTCAAAGTGGCACATACATCTGGAGTTTGTAGTGACAGGAGACCCTGGCATGCTTATTCCTTCTCTCATTCTTATTCATTCTCTCTCTCTGCTTGCAAATAAAATTTTAAAAATGTAAAAAATACTGAGGAACACTTACAGCATCCTTAGTACTCTGCTGAAAAACACCTTTTCATTCCTCCCCATGATCAAATAAGAACCTGTCATCCCCCGGTGGCAGCTACAGAAAGGATGTTCAAAGAAGCTAAGAGGCATGTGTGGATCTTTCTTAGAACCTCAACTGGGAACTTAGAAGCCCCACTGGGAAGTGACAAGCCCAGACCGGCAGTGACGAGCTGCCCCTTGCGTTCTCTGCAAGAAGCCCTTGCTGGTATGGGAGATATTTTGTGTAACTGCATTGGTTAGAAATTTACTTTTTCCTTTTAAGTATCCTATTGAGGCTTCACCCTACTTTCTCTCAAGAAATCTTAACTTTGGAAAGTTCCAGAAGAGGAAGTTCCTGCAGCCTCCTTCTCCGATGCTTTGGGGAAGGAAGAGAAGGCAGGAGAATATCTTGGACCTATGGCTACTGGCCCCTCCCCTGGTCCCATCTAGGTGCTGGGAGGTTCCCCAGAAAGGCAGTGGCCTGGTAGAGCAGCAACATGATGCAGGCCAGGGCTGCTGTCCCAGCATGACCTTGGGCAGGCCGGGTGAGGACAGTGGTGCTCCCCAGAGCCACCTGTTAGGAATGTGAGTGAGGTGGCCTCTGTAGTGTTAGGCATTGTGCAGACACTGTAGAGGCAGGCTCCCCTTCTCTGTTCTAGCCCTCTGGTTCAGCCGCAGAGGAAAGCACACCCTTGGGTCTCTAAGGCCCAAACCCAAGGTCAGTGAAGAGGAGGGCCTGGCACCTTGAGCACAGACGCTTGTTCTCATCAATGTGTCAAACACAAGAGCTTCTCTGGGTCCAAGTCTGTGCAGGACAGTCACACACTTGACACTGCCCGGTCCCAGGGTCCTTCATTGTCTGGGGCTCCCAGACATGGGCTCGAGGCGACCTTGCTTTTGCATAGCCAAGGGAAACAGGTGGCGAGACTCAGGCCCAGAGTAGCTCTGCTGGGTGGAATCGGCCAAGGACTCCTTGGCAGCTGGCCTCAGGCTCTGTTCCTCATTCTCCTGTCCTGGTCCCCACAGGACTCAAGAGGTGCCATGGTATCAAAGTTTTCACAAGGAGCGGTTCCTGGAGACGCTGAGGAAGTGGGCTGCTTGGATGGCCGACTTCCTTTCTCCCTTCTGAGCTCTACCCCTGCCTGTCCTCCCAGAGCAGCTCCCCATCGCGTCTAGGCTGCTGGGTCTAATCATAGTAGTGGGCGGACTCTGGTTTACCCAATGCTTATAATTGCCCAATTTCAGAAACACACCAGCTTGGATTAAGGAACTCTGCCACAAAGCTTTTGTGAGATGGAGACGCCCCAGCTGGCCCCAGGTAGTCTCCCCAGCAATGGGGACACATCCCTGTGGGTCCAGGCCTCTGGGGGAAAGGCAGCTAACCAGGTGGGAAAGCTCTGACACATAACATCCCAGGATTCCTGTTGATGGCTGAATCCATCTTCAGAGCTTCCAAGGCGCGCCGGCTGCGTGGGCCTGTGTGTGATGCGGGAATGGAGGTCCTCAGGAACCCACGTCTCTGGACTTGTTTCTGACATCTAGCCACTTTGTGATAGGTGTGAACATAGTGGATTTGTTTATTCCGTTTGAAGACAGGCTCACCACCTCATGCCCACTGGTCCCTCTGCCACAGCATGTGACAAAGCACCAGGGCCATATTTCTGGTTCCTCGGTGTCCCTCCTATGGAGAAGTAAAATGTCAGTGGAGCAAATTACTGACCGAATACTTCAGAACCTATAAATATTAAATTGCTCTAGCTTTCATATAAAATTCAAGCTCTGGTCTGCCCCTGAGGAGGGGTGCCTGGATGGCTCTGGGGGGTAGAGGGGGGAAGGAACAGGCTACCAATGGAGAGACAAGTGTCCCTAAAGGGCATGGCAGAGATGACTGTGCTGTTGGTGGGTGGCAGCCCAGGCCTGAAGAGCAACAGTGCGGAGTGGGGTGCAGAGAGGAAGCAAGCCCGGTGCCACTTTAACCCTAGTCGGGGTTTTCTGGTATCAGAGACAAGCTGTATTCATTTCTGACTCCAGCCAGGACTCTGATGTACTGCTCTCTCTGGGTACCATCCCTCTCCAAGCAGGTACTGGAGCCTCCCCAGACCAGGGGGGGTTGCAAAAGCCCTGCCTTTGGCGCTGCAGCAGCCAGCTGTCCTCACCCAGCCCCCCCCACACACACACACACACTCGTGCTCACTGGGACACACCTCAGAGCCCGTGTGAGGACTCCACTAGCATCTGTTGTCTCGTGCTGTGCGTGTCTCCATGCAAGCCCACGGTGTGGGAGGGACTCTGCCCCTAGGAACACCCGCTGCATCTGACGGGTGTCTAGGATGTGCCTAGTTCGGATTTTGTGCATGTGATCTGGGGATTGTTCTTGCCCCTGGCCCCGGTGTGTGCTCTGTTCTTCAAGTGAAGCTCTCAGGGCTGTTGGAGGGATTGGAGAAAGGTAGGAATCCTAGCTCCTTCACCTGTTGCCACTGAGGCACACTAAGGCCAGTCAGGCCTGGTGACTTACTCAGGGTTCCATGGAGAGACTCCACATGGACCCAGAGCACATCTGCTTCTCAGTGGCAGAGCCTGGATCCAGCTCTGGGCCTGGTTTATTGTTTTTTATGGGAGGTGGGTTAGGTTCCAGGTAGGGTCTCGCTCTAACCCAGGCTGACCTGGAATTCACTGTGTAGTCTCAGGGTAGCCTCGAACTCACGGCGACCCTCCTACCTCTGCCTCCCTAGTGCTGGGACTAAAGGCGTATTCTTAATTGTGAGTCTGTGTTACACTGTCTCTCGTGCAGGCATCCCCACGCTCATCGTGCTGGACCAGCAGGGGGAGGTGATCACGCGGCAAGGACGAGTGGAGGTGCTGAACGACGAGGACTGCAGGGAGTTCCCGTGGCACCCGAAGCCGGTGCTGGAACTCTCGGACTCCAACGCTGTGCAGCTCAACGAGGGTCCCTGCCTCGTCCTGTTCGTAGGTATGGAGCTGGGGTGCGGTGGGGTGGGGGGATCTGGATCCTCGTTTGGGTGGTGCCTGTCCTTGCTGCCTCTTTCTGCCACTCGCGGTGCTGAGCCAGAGCCCTTTGTCTCCCCAGCAGCCTTGCTTTTGACCCCAATGATTTATTCATGAATCCCCCCCATAGGGGGTGGTCTGGGAGCTGCAGCCGCTCAGCTTTTCTCCAGAGCTGCTCCTGCTGCCAGCTGAGCAGAATAGGTCAGGCAGGAGGATGTCCCAGCCCCCCATGACCAGAGCCCCCCTCCCCCCATGAACGCAGCAGCTACAGGAGGTGGAGCCCCCTCAGGCTAGGCTCACCAGGCTCTGATGAAAGGCTCCAGGGCCCAGATCCACAGGGCAGCATCCAGGGCTCTCATCCCCAGAGACTGTTCACCCAGCCTGGGCAGAAGGACAGACAAGCGTCCACAACCACGTGGCCCTCTTGACTGCTAGCTAAGAGCTGCCTTGGATTGGCTGCTTGCCTCCTGCTGAATTGCTGTCCTGGGACATGCAGCTTCAGGAGGGCCAGCATCCTGCCCATCATCCTGAGATCCCGCCCCTCCTCCTCCCACGAGAAGAACCCATAAGCAAGGGAATTTTTAAGCAAACTGACTTGCAGTCTGGGGGCATGGTCTTGGGCCAGAAGGCCTGCTGTACAGAGGTGGCCTTAGGGAATGTCTTCATTCTAGGACTTTCCTTTCTGCTGCAGGTCCTCATGCCCATATCCTGGGGCCTTTTAGGAACTAGCTCTAGGGGCTGTGGAGATGGCTGAGTAGGTGAGAGCACCTGTGTTCCATCCCAAGCACCCACATAATAAAACCCCAGGTGTAACCCAAGTGCTGAAGGGGCCAGACCTGAGAATCACTGAGGCTCCCTGGCCAACCAGTCTGATGCAGGGAGAGCGGGGGAAGGGCAGACACAACAACAAGAGCAGTGGCAGTTCTAGGCAGTTCTTATTCAGTCAGAGACTTGTCTCAGGAAATACCAGGGAGGAGCAATAGCAGAGGACACCCATGTTCCCCTGGCCTCTGAACCGGGTGGGGATTTCTTCACACATGTGCCTATACCACGTACAGGAAAAAGCTTTCTTAAATCTTTTTGAAATTTTTTAATTTATTTGCAAGCAGTGAAAGAAGAGACAGAGAATGGGCTGCCAGGGCCTCCAGCCACTACAAATGAATTTCAGTTGCACGTGCTACTTTGTGCATCTGGCTTTACCTGGGTCCTGGGGAATCAAATTCGGGTCATTGGGCTTTATAGGCAATCAGCTTAACCACTGAGCCATCTCTCCAGCCCAGAAATAACTTTTAACTGGGGGGCAATTAAGAACCTCTTGATCACCTCCAGAAATGTGGGGATAAGGCCCCATTGAGGCAAATGAGTTGGATAGCTTAACAAAGTGAATTAGACGGGCTCCCAGTGTATCCTGCCTTCTTTCTGTGTACCTGGAGCCTCTTGGGTGAAAGTCTTTCTGCTGGAACCTGCCTGCCTTCCCCCAAGTTTGCCACTCAGAGATGTTGCCCTGGCCTCTTGGCTACAGGTTGCAGCATCTCCAGCCCTGGGACACTGCGTGTGGCTGCTCTGCTGTGAACCCGGGTCTGTGTCCTTGCATGGATGTGGCTGCCGGCTCTGAAAATGGCTTTTCAGCAGCTTTGGTAATGGGACCACAGTTCTCACCCCCTCACTGCCAGTTCTGCCACTTCACCAAATACTGCAGGTCTTGGGCCGTGGCTTCTCATTCGGTGGCAGAGAGAAAAGCTCTTAGGGACCTCAGGTGCTGGTGTAGGGGAAACTCAGCTTCTAGGGTGATGTGGAAAACTCTATGGCAAGGTCTGTCTGCCCGGAGAGGTTGATCAGTGAGTCAAGCTGTGCCCAATGCAGCCCAGGCTCATCTGAGGGCACCACTATTTACAACTCAGTTTCTCATCTGTTTCTCTCTCCCCATCTCAGATTCTGAGGATGATGGAGAGTCGGAAGCAGCCAAACAACTGATCCAGCCGATAGCTGAGAAAATCATTGCCAAGTACAAAGCCAAAGAGGAGGAGGCACCACTGTTGTTCTTTGTGGCTGGGGAGGTGAGTGTCAGGCGGGGCTGGGCCGGGCAAGGCTGGCTGAGCACTTTCAGGACATGCGTGATCCTGGCCTCCTAGAGGTTTGAAGGGACCTCTGGGTCTGAGTGGATTGTGCCACAAAAAAAATGAAAAAGGAAAGGTGTGTCATAGGTCACAGAATTCCGTTTCCTGTCCCTGCTGCTTCCCCTCCCTTCCGTCTCACTCAGCAGCCTCGGAACAGTAGGAAGCCCTCCCAGGGCTAAGGTTGCTGGGGAAAGTGGCAGCCGCAAACATCCGTCCTTCACCCACACTCCCATCCCTGATGTTGGGTCAGAACCAACCCCTGGATGCTTTGCAAAGTGCCAGCTTGGTTAGCACGTTTGCACAGCCTGCAAAGAGCCATTCCCCACCTCACCCAAGGCCTGGTCCTTGAAGGCCGCGCAGGCTGGACCAAACAGGGAACTTTTCCCTGGATGAGGAGGCGGGCCTTTGGAGTGGAGGCTCTCTGTGCAGGTGCCTGGCTGCCTCCAAACATTGGAACCTATGTTTCAGACACCTGTGTTCTGCAAGATGGCCGTGCTCAGCAGCGCAGGCACTCTCCCTGCCCCTCATAGGAACCCCCTCTGCGCATGCTCGCTGCCTCTCCATAGCACACCCCATCGCGCCCCTGAGGCCACCCTTGCCCTTCATCCTGAGGATCTATACCTCCAGTTGGCTAGAGCCTATATTCATTTCACGCTGTGTTTGGATCCCAAGAGCAGGGTAGGAAGACCGGCGAGACACCCTGAGTCACCCATTCATCACCCCCTCAATAGCTGCCCCTGGCTGCCCTGCTGGGCCCCTCACAGGCAGCTCCAGTCGCCCTGGCCAGGGTAGAGGCGAACAAAGAGGGTTCACAGGCCCTGCCTGGGGGGCTCACAGCCACTGCACACAAAGCACAGTGAGGCTGCTCCGCATTTATTAAACTCTAACCCCTGGAGAATGGCTCCAAAGAAAAGATGGGTGCAGAACAGAAACAGCCTAGTGGGGGCGGGGCAGGCTTTAGGAATGGCTGAAAAGGAGCTTTGCAGGCTTTCTGCAGCCTTGTCACCTGCGCCTCCTCTCCTTTGGACCTGTGAACATGCTCACTGTTGCAGTCAGCTTTCTAGTTGCTGCGCAGAAAGAACCTGAGCAAAAGCGGCTTATGGAGGAATGGATTTATTAGGCTTACGGACTGGAGGGGAGACTCCATCCTGACAGGGAAAATGATGGCATGAGCAGAGGGGTGGACATCACCTCCACCTTAGCACTGCAAACAGCAGCAGGAAGGTGTGCCAAACACTGGCAAGGGGAAGCTGGCTTATAACTGCCATAAGCCCGCCCCCGACAATACAGCTCCAGTGAGGTTGTAAAACCCAAACTGCCATCAGCTGAGGATGGAACATTCAGAACACATTTGTTTGTGGGGACACCTGTATCAAAGCATGACACTGTGTCCTCTTTCATAGAGGAGGAAGGCCAGCAGAGTCAGGCCCTGGTGGCTGGTTGAGCCTCACAGCATCCTGTATGTCAGAGACAGGCCTGGGTCCATGATGTTTGGCCAAGGTCACACAGGAAGTAGGTAGCAGAGAAGAGCTGAAGTGACATCCCTATGACTCCTAGAGGAGAGCTCTGCCTCTCTGTGTCCTGGGCTCTGACAAATGGACCCTCCATGCTAGAAGGAGGAGGAAAGGGCAAGGGCCACAGGACAGTTCTGTGGACCAGAAAGCTGGGCAGATAGTTGTGTCATCCACTGGCCGGCTGTTCATCCTGTCACTTCACACAGGCTCCTGGCCTTGGTGGCTTACTGTCTTGATGCACTTAGTTCTCTGTCCTTATGCTTAGGACCCCCTCCTTAGCTTGGAAGGAGGGGTACAGGGAGCTGGGATATGGACATTGATATGGACTTTGACTGAAGGCTAAGGGGGACCCCTGTCTCCGCCCAGGCCCTGGTGTTGGCAGAAGCTAATCCTATCTGCAGCCTAGTGGACAAGAGCTGCAGCTCCTGTGGTTGGCTCAGGGAGCTGCTGGCTGGAGGATACAGCACTTGCCTCAGCCTCGCCCTCGGCCTGGGCCTCTGAGCGGGATGAGATGTGCAGTATTTGTCCAGGTGTCTCCTCTGATTATCATGGAGGGTTTTCAATTAACCCATGTGGAGGGCCCAAATATGGGGATGTGTGCCAGAGATACTGAACACCTGGCTTTGCGGGAAGTACGTGCTGTTTTGTGGGGAGGAAGACCATTTCTGACAGTTGTCCTTACTGTGGGAGAAAATGATGGCTTTGTTTGTTTGAGGCAGGGTCTCGCTTTAGTCCAGGCTGACCTGGAACTCACTCTGTAGTCCCAGGCTGGCCTTTAACTCCCAGCAATCCTCCTACCTCGAAAAACCAAAAAAAAAAAAAAAAAAAAAAAAAAAGGTAAATAAAATATATTTTTTAAAAGAATATTTATCAATAAAACTTACTGGTTTTCTTGCCCCTCTGGTGACTTCCAGGATGACATGACCGACTCCCTTCGAGATTACACCAACCTTCCAGAGGCTGCCCCTTTGCTCACCATTCTGGACATGTCAGCTCGGGCCAAGTACGTGATGGACGTGGAAGAGATCACCCCAGCCATTGTGGAGGCCTTTGTGAATGACTTCCTAGCAGAAAAGCTCAAACCAGAGCCCATCTAGTGGGGCTCCGGCCTCCTGGGATGTTATTTAAGACTCATTCCTCTCCTGTTCCCCTTCCTTCCCTCTACCCATGGACTTTTCCAGCGTGAATCACACAACCCAAGTGTCCAACCTCTGCGGTGCCTTGTTTTGGCGTTAACTCCTCAACTAGCACCCAAGGGTGCTCCTCACGGTAATAGCACAACCCACCGTGTTTGGAGACTCCTTGGGATTTACGGAGATGGCAGGACGGGTCAGAACTGGGACTGCCACACTCTTTCTTGGCCACTAGCTCCTGGTGAAGGACCTGTTGGGGTGTTCTGCAGACTGGGCTCTGGCTCTGGGGTCAGCACGCACCCCCAGAGCCCAAGGCAGCCAGAAGGGACTGGGCAGGGATGCTCATGCCTGCGAGTGCTGCAGAGAAAGGGCTGCGGTCCCAGCAGGCCCAGCTGGGAGCTGTTGTTGAGAACATGCCTTTTAGGGACATAATCTTTCTTTGTCTGAGGGAAAAGCAGTAGCCTGTTAGTGGGTTCTTGAGCCAAATCTATAAGGAATTTTGTGGGATGTTTATTTCGGTGAAAAAAAAATGAGTAGCTAATGACTCATATAGTAATTGCTTACTGTGTGATTAGAGTTTCTCAATCTTTTATCCTCGCTCTTGAACTTCCCCAGGTTTCTGCCTGCTCATACACATAGTTCCTACTGTCTTGGAATTTTGGTAATGAATTCTCCCCCCTCCCCCGGGTTCCTGGACCTCGTTCTGGGCTAGCTCTGTGCCCAAGGCCCTTGGACCTTTGCTGAGGCACCTGCAGCCACCTTCTTTTACACCTGCTCCTTTTTGTTTTCAGAGCAGAACTAAAAAGCAGTGAGAGGTAACCAGAAGCCTAGCTTTTCCCTAAGAACCTGCAGGAGCTGTGCCTTCAGTGGCAGTAAGGGTGAAGGGCATGTCAGCTACAGAAGGACTGGACACCCTTGGCTCAGCCCAGGTAACCCGGTGTCTTATTTAAGCTGAGCTGACCACAAAGGGGAAGCACCAGCTATGTTCTTAGGGTCTGAGGTGGAGGGCTTTGGCCTAGGGATTCCCAGGGGATTAGCCTGTGTCAGTCAGGTGTCAGGGGCTCTCAACCACCCTAGGCCTTATTCTCAGCTCCACTCAGCACTCTGCCAGCCCAGCCCTCCTCCCCCACAAACTGTTGACACTGTTGTTCCTTGCTGAATTGGATTGTTGATTTGTAGTTCAGAAGTACAAATTAGTCGATAATTAGAGACTATTGGATGTTGCCAGCCTGAAATGCAGTCACCTAAGAAGAAATAAAGCAGGTATCTCTGGATATTGTCCTTCACTTGGCCCTTCCTGTCCTAAACCTTTTCACTGGAGTACTCCACTGGGGTGACTGGAGTACTCCACTGGGGTGACTGGAGTACTCCACTGGGGTGACTGGAGTACTCCACTGGGGTGACTGGAGTACTCCACTGGGGTGACTGGAGTACTCCATTGGGGGTGACTGGAGTACTCCATTGGGGGTGACAGGAGTACTCCACTGGGGTGACTGGAGTACTCCATTGGGGTGACTGGTGTACTCCACTGGGGTGACTGGAGTACTCCATTGGGGATGGGCAGTGGGGGTGGGCCATGGAGAACCTCTTAGAGCCATGGTCCAGAGCTTCAAGAATCCCAAGAACGGGGGCTGGGGACAGGCTTTGGTGGTAGAGCACTTGCCTAGCATTCAGGACACTCTGAATTCAATCCCCAGCCCCCCCCCAACACACACTAAAGAAATCCCTAGAATCAACATGGCTTTCTGTCCATCTTGGTTTCCAGAAGGCTTGAGTGCTGTGGCAGGTTTCCCCTGGAGCTGTGGTCACCACCTCTCCTGGCTTGACCTGGCATGGATGGAGAGTGAATTCCCAGCTCACAGAACTTGGGGACGTTCTGGCTCTTTTCCTCCTTGTAGTGTGCTCTGTCACCTTCACAAGGAATCTGTGTCAGCCTCTGTGAAGACTGGGGCAAGGCTTGGGGATGCTTCCTTGGGTGAGTTGAGTGAGGGGTTAAGATGAAGTCCTTCCTTTAGAAGATGTGCAGAGTCTCTGTCCCTGTGTTGTGATTGTCTTGGAGGAATGGGTGTCCTACTCAGCAGCTATTTCCTCTGGACGTTAGAAGGAACAAGGTCCAGTCAGGAGGTGCTGTCAAGAGAAACTTGAGGGGCTTTTCTGAACTAGCCATTCGTGTCAGCTGGATCCAAAGCTGGAACTGCCCTTCAGACATGTGGGTTAGTGAGGATCACGGGGGAAGGTTTACTAGAAAGGCTTGGATCTGTGCTGGGAGAAAATGTTAGGGAAGAATCACTTTACAAGCCCTTGTCTGCAGTGCAAGGCATCCTAAAGGTTCTTGCTGCAGACAAAGTGGGTGGCATGAGAGTTCCCACCAGGCAGCTCCAAAATGCCTTCGAATTCTTATTGCTAATTGGAAACAGGCTGAAACACCAGCTGTGACATATTCACAGGCTTCCGCCAGCAGCAAGGAAACGCCATGCCCTACAGGTTGAGGTGGGAAGGTAGCTATAAAAATGCCACCCTGGAATTCACAATGACCTCCAGATCCTGCACCACCCATTCTCACAATAAATAAATATTTTTTTAAGTTTTTGAGATAGGATCTTTAGCCCAATCTCACCTAAAACTATCTCGTCTCGCCTGGCCTGAAACTCACAGCAATCCTTCTGCCTTGGTTTCTCAAGTGCTAGGGATTGCAGGCATGAGCCACCATCCCCACATAAAAGATATGGATAGCCAAATGTGGTGACACAGGCCTGTAGTCCCAGCACTAGGAACGGAGACGGGAGATCACAAGTTTGAAGCCAGCTTGGTCTACATTAGACACACTCTTCAAAGAAAACCAAAAATAAATCTGTCAGGAAAAGGGCATGTGTTGGAATTGTGTCCTACAGTGGTCAGAAGACAACCAGCTTCCTTTCCAAGAGTCAGATAGGTGGTGGCCCGTGGCCCCACTTCGGTCTGAAAATTGGTGGCCATCACTTACTCCTGCATAGGGAGCCAGCACTGCTTTTTTGGCGAGCTTTAAGTGGCAGTTTTCAGCCAGACTTTGTTTTTTCCTGTTGCCTAATTAAAGACACTAAAAAGCTGTTCCCCCTCCTGCTGCCACACTCAGGGCAGCAAACTGAATCCAGCGATGAGAGGGAGACAGAAAGACAGAGTGAGAGAACGAGTGAGTGCAGCGCAGGGCTCGGGAACAGGTCTGCGGGACATGCATTGATCCCAGTAAGGAGACTGTGGACGTGGAGGACGCATGCAGGGAGGGGCCTGAGTAAGCATCTGCTCCTGCACACTCAGATGCTCACATTCTGTACATTCTCAAGCCAGCCCGGGCAGGCCTGTGCTTGCCACTGTGGTACAAATCTTGGGGTGACAGTGCACTGGGACTGCATGGGGTTAAGCGTGCCCCCTGCAGGTCACCTTCAGGACTACATCTATTGGGGGGGGGAAGACTAGGACTGACCTGAGGGCCCTGAACCCACCAGGATCTGACAATTTGTACCCAAACTTGTCTACATCCCTCACTACCGATGCCAAAGGGGACAAGAGCACACCCTCTCCTCTGTAGACTGCTAAAGAGAAAATTCTTACTGGACAGATAGCAGTCGACTGTGAGCTTCACTATTAGTGCTAGAGGCCTATGTGTGGGCGTGTGCAGTAGGAGACTTTCCAAGGAACAAAGGCTGTGTGTGGAATTGAGGGCTTCTGCTTCAAGCCTGACATCTTCCTCTGCTACTGGAGAAACAGGACACACGGGTGCTCTTGGTACCTAGAAAAGAACGAGGCTAAGTAAGTATGCTTCCTCTCTCAGGGCATGAGTATGTATCACCCACTTAGTGTTTTTTAACTTTTTATTGGCAGCTTCCATAATTATAGACAGCAAACCATGATCATTCCCTCCCCACCCCCACCCTCCCCCTTTCGGATCCATCATATGCCCTCCCCCTCTCATCTAGTGTTTGTTTCGATGTCATCTTTTCTTCCTATGATGAAGGTTTTGGGTAGGTAGTATCAGACAATGAGAGGTCATGGCCATTTTGTCTGGGAGGTTGCACTGTAAGCAGTCCTCCCCTTTCCTTTGGTTCCTACAATCTTTCTGCCACCTCTTCCACAATGGACCCTGAGCCTTGGAAGGTGTGAGAGATGTCTCAGTGCTAAACACTCCACTGTCACTTCTCAGCACTGTGGTGTCTTTTGAGTAATCCCAGCAATCACTGACATCTGAAAAGAGAAGCTTCTCCAACCGAAAGTGAGAGTAGTAGCATTATTATATGGGTATACACATTTGAAAAGGCGCTTATAAGGTAGTTTAGTGGACATAATATATACATTTAGCCAGACAACAGCAGGTGTTACTCCCCTCGGGCTCATGACCTCCCCCATCATAGGCTTCTGACTAGGTCTTCAGTTCCAGGCATGTATTCCCTTCCCGTGGAGCAGGCCTCCAGTCCAATTAGAGCAGTTGGCTTCCCCCATAACAGACATGCCACTATTGTACCAGTTGGCACATCTGGCCTGGCTGGCCAGTCTTAAAGCTTTCAAGATACACTGCTGTTCACCACCATGCAACCCTAGCTTTTTCCAACTTTGTCAGCTGGTTAACAGGGAGGAGGTAGGTTTCCAGCTCAGCTCCAGCTTGATTTCCCAGTGACCTACATGCCCAACGCTTAGTGTTTTGAAATATGTTAGTTGTGGGCAGAACTTATTCTGAGGGACAGTTGAGACATTAAATTAAGGTGCCAACTCAGGAAAGTCACCATCCCTACAGGCCATGGGAGGCAGCAGAAGCATCAGATCTGAAGTACAGAGTGCTTATACCTTTCACAAATCAGACAATCATGGGGACAAAGCTAGACACCATGGGGGGTGGTGATCTTAGGGCCAAACATTGCATCTTCCTCCCCAACCACTAAAGAGGTGGGTGTGGTGTGTGCCTCCTCCATCCCAGCTGAGCAAGGAAGGCTGGGGCCTAGCCTCATAGTAACCCTTATTTCTGTTACATTCTTGAATTTTGAGAAATCGAGGTGCATTGGAAATGGATCACCCCAACTCCAGGGCTTCCTCTGAACAAAGGCACTCTTCTCTGACACAGCTGGGAATCTCAGTGCAAGAGTTGGAGATGCAGAAAAGATCTCATCCAGAACACTTCTTCACTGACCCTCATTCACTGAGGCTACAGGGGAGTTGGCTTGTAGCCTGACCTGCTGCTCTGATGTGATATGGCTCCTTAGTTCAGAGGGAGTTCATCTGTTCATTTAGCTTCTAGGTTATTCTGTCTATGACAAGTTTAAAAGTGACAAAACAAGGGAGCCCAAGGGGAGTGAGCTTCCTTGAGCAGCTGAGTTGAGGAGAGCAGACCACCTGTGGTTTTCAGCACTAGCCGGGGAACCCTGGATGGGGCACCATTACAGGGTCTGCATGTCAGGAAGAGGCATCAGTGACCCTTGGATGGCACTGATACCCGAGTTGCTGTGATCCTTGGGGAAGTCATGGAAAATCTCATGATGTTTCCCATTGGCTTCACTCTTCCCTGCAGCACTAGCCAGAGCGCCATGTGTGTGCTCCATGTGTGGCATGAACTGTATACGGACATCATCCTCTACCCAGAGCTGTCTCATGGAAAAGCTATGCCAATTTTGCCATTTCCTGTTACTGCCCATAGATTTGGTCCTTCTGACTTGTGCTGAGACTGTAAGAGATGATGATCTAAGTTTGCAAAATGCTCTTTGACAGAGGGAGACTGGACTCCATTCTTTTTGCCTTTTGAAACTTAAGCCTGGAAAAGGTCAGGCCCTCCTTTTAGCTTTGGGAGCCATCTGAGGTGCAGCCTGCCATCTAGTGGCCAAAGCTGCTACAGTGGGGCTCCACACAAAAGGCGAACCGAGTTTGGCCAGGGTTCACAATGCATATCTTTCAGCCAAGCAATGTTTTTCTTGTCATGTTCTGCCCAGTTTTATTCTGAGTAAATGGTGATAGAACATGCATTGTTCCAAAAATTGAGACGTCATTCAGCAAACAGGAACCTAACCACAACGTGTTCCACCCACCCTCAGACTAAATTATACCCAGGAGTATAGAAAGGAACCCACACTGCAGGAGCCATCACCTATAAAGCAAACGGCGTGTACATCTCCTTTCCCTCTCACACCCAGGATGACAATGCTGGCTTAGTTATTTGCCAGGGTTTTTGCATTGCTGTTTTTCTCCAAGGATAGAGTATGGTTCTTTAATTTTTATTTTGTAACAAAAGCAATGGGAGAACAATGCAGGGACAGGGGAAAACAGCTTTATGCTGGAAAGGTGAGCTTTAAAGTGACTTCAGTTTCTTTAGCACTTTTCTAAGATGAGGGGAGACCATGTCAGGCGATGGCGCAGAGTGCTGAGAATTCTCCAGACCAGCTTACTGTGAGTCACCAAGTCCTCTTCAGTTGCTGTCGTTTGCCAGCTGTGTTCTACCTTTGTGGGCAACAGTAAAGTAAAGGCTTTGGGTTCTTGTTCTTCCTAAAAGCTGACTGGGGATGGAGGGGCTCAGAGCCTGTGGACCACCTGCTTCAAACATTTATGCAGTGTCCAGGGAAGGCCCAGACAGTGATCAGCCTGGGAAGATGTACCCAAACAAGCTGAAAACTGCCATCACTTCTCCCTCCAAACATCAGTCATAGGGCCAGAGGAGCAGAAAGGGAAGGGCTACCTGTTTTCTCTCCTGGGCTTGCAGCAACTCTAGGCCTATCTGGAATGAGCAGCTGAAAAGCTCCCAGGAATTCCAAATGTCACTGGAGCCACTGTACTACACTCCTTCGTCCTCAAAGCTAAACCTTTTCTTTGTACTTGCAAAGGCAGTTTAGGATGAATGCTGTCCTCCCATGCCCCTTCCATCCCTATGGTTACTCACGGTGCTTCCACCTGCCTTTGCCTTCATCTCCCTGACTGTATCCTAGGAGGTAAGGATCCAGCTTGCCCTAGTTCCCTGGTGCTAAGGCATTGACGGGCCCACGGGCCCCAGCTCTCAGAACCTCAACGGCCCTTCCTCTTCGTCCAGTGCTCACACAGCATCCAGAAGCACTGGCATTTTGCTGTCCTGTGGGGGAGGGAAAGGGATTAATGCAAGTTAAGTGTATCACTACATTTAATTAGATGTCACATTAGCTAGGAATAATGGCAGGGAGCTGGTAGTGACACTTTCCTGACAGATGCTGGGTCCTGTTACAACTTTTAAAACTCTCTTCCTTTTCTGCATAGAATCCTTAAAAACATGTTTGCACAGGTGCTAAAGAAGATACTACCTGGTGAATTAACTGCCTCTGCTTTTCACTAGAAAGGGAGAAAGATACATAACTGCTTGTTGAAGTGAAGACCTGAACAAATCACCCCAGAGATAGCCAAAGAACAGTTGGGGAGCCGGACAATGAATGACTCAATGGATAAAGTGCTCGATACTCGAGCGTAAGATTCAGAGTTCATAGCCGAGCATGGTGGCGCACGCCTTTAATCCCAGCACTCGGGAGGCAGAGGTAAAAGGATTACTGAGAGTTCGAGGCCACCCTGAGACTAAATAGTGATTTCCAGGTCAGCCTGGACTAGAGTGAGACCCTCAAAAAACCAAAAAAAAAAAAAAAAAGATTCAGGGTTCTGATCCCCAGCACCCATGTATATGCTGGGTGAGCATAACAGTCTGCCTGTAATCCCAGCACTCAAGAGACAGAGACAGGATCCCCAGGGCATGCTGCCTATCAAAAAGACAAGTGAAAGTCCCTACCTTAGTAAACAAAGTCAACCTCTGGGCTCCACACTCATACTAATATGTGCAAACACATTCAAAACAAAATATCGGCTGGTGGCCACACCCTGAAATCTTTGGCCTCCTGTGTTATTAATCTCTTAGAGTAATGTCCTCGTCATTGGGCTAAAGCTAAAAGGAGACAGAGACCCACTAGTCACATATACTTCTTAGGAATTTATTTTCCACTAATAATCAGACAGTGATCTATAACCACCTCCAAGGGGTCATCTCTGCCCAAGGGTGAACCTTCAGGACCTTTCTGTCAAAAAAATGTTCCTTAGAGGCTATTTTTCCCTAGTGCTAGAGACAGAACCCAAGGCCTCATGCGTACTTGGCAAGTGCTTGACCACTGAGCTATATATACCCTATTAGTTTTCACAGCCCAGGCACACAGAGCCACCTGGCTCATCCACTGTCATCCGAACAACAGAAAAAAAAAAAAATTCAATCTCAAAACTGGTAGCAATAGACCTCTGTGAGAATTTTGACTTTTGCTGCTTGATTAGGAAAAGGCAGAAATAGAAATTCTTATTTTATTTTTCGAGGTAGGGTCTTACTCTAGCCCAGGCTGACCTGGAATTCACTATGTAGTCTCAGGGTGGCCTTGAACTCATGGTGATTCTCCTACCTGTGCCTCCCGAGTGCTGGGATTAAAGGCGGGCACCACCACGCCCGGCTAGAAATTCTTATTTTTATGTCCTCATGTGGTCTAAGAAGCCAGCCACCACCTTTGCTAGCCTCCTAACAAAGTTCAGGTGTTGAAGGAGCTAGAAGTGCCCCACCGAGGTTTCTGTGTCTCAGTAGAAACTCCTGTCCTTGCTTGAGTGTTCCACCTTCACCCGCAGCTGCCTCTTCCCTTCGAACAGGAGGATGCTTGCAGCCATGGCTGAGTTCAAGCTCTCCACACCAGGCACCACAGGGATCAGTAGCCTCTTGCCCCCAGTGCTCTCGGCCAACTGCAGGGACTCCAGGCTCACACCATGAGTCTCCCCACCTATCACCACAGCAGCTGGTGCCTCGGTCCAGTCCACGTCATAACTCTGAACCTCAAGTTCAGGGAGCCAGTCTTTATGGGCTTTATTGTCTAGAGTCTCATCTTCCTCATACTTGTGAAACTTCAGGAATCGCGGATCACATGCTGAGTCCTTGTCGCTAGCTTTATTAGACATCTGAGCCTGGGCATAGAGGCCACAGTTGTCTGCCACGTAGACCCTGGTATCAGGGGACAAGTAATTGGGCACTATTTCCCATTCCAGATTGTTCAAGATGGGCACCTGGAAATGTGCGCCCATGCCTGCCCGTAGCACTTTGGGCTCCCAGGCATCCACACAGCCTAGAAAATAAAGAGGAGATAATCAAGACTTCACAAACCTTCCCAGACTAGGTAACCTTAGGGTAAATCAGATTAATTCTGGATCAGAAGATGAGCCTTCTCCATACCTGGATTCTCACAGGCCCTCCCCACCCCCCAGGCAGTCTCCTCTCCAGCCAAGGGGCAGACTGATTGCCACTAAGTGCTGAAAACAGATCTTTCCCATCCTGTTGACCCTGTCCATACACGCACGCCAGACATTACAGGGGATGCAGTAGGAATTTAAACAGTACTCTCCCCCTCCAGGAACTCAGGCTATAGTGGATGGTAGTACTGAAATCGTATTTAGTCAGGTGACTGCAATATTAGTGATAACCGATGTAAAGAAGCATGAGCAAGGTAAAGAAAACCCTTGTTCAAAGTGAGGCTTTCAGGAAAAATACCAATGTCTGAGACATGGCTCTCGAAGGATAAGTGGATTTGGTTGGAGAAAGGCCCAGGCAGAGGATCAGAGAAGAGTGGTGAACAGGTGGGCAGGCCAGCTGCTGGTCAGGGTGTGGTGGCAGACAGGTAGGGCCAATGTCCAGGAGGTTGGATATATTAAACTAAGGACTGCGATTTGACCAGAGGACAATATATCACTTCAACAAAACAGTGACAGAATGTGATTTTTTTTTTTTTTTAAAGAAAGACCTGTTTGGTTTCACTGTCAATCTTATGTGGCACAGATATTACCCACACTGAAGATGGAAATCAGGCAAGGAAGCATGTGCATCTGTCAAGGGGGAGGGGGAGGGGGGAGGTAGGAGTGCAGACCCAGGCAATACCTGTTCCTACCACACACCCCTCCTCTCACACTGCAGTGACAAAGTCTCATCTAGGACTAAGTCAGCTCCATACTGGCCGCCTGGCAGACACCTCACCTCGCACAAGCTGGGAGATGCCATCACACTGTATCACATCCCTGTTATCCTCCAACCCACTAGCACAGGTTTCCTCCTAACAAGTTACATCCCTTCCTGTGTGAGCATTCCCATGCATCCTAGGAGCTGGGCTATGGGCCAAGACGAGAACAAGGACAGGTCTGTGAGAAGAGCTGTCTGGTCACACTCCTTCATGGACCAGGGACTAAGGAAAACGTGAGTTTCCTTCCTCATGTCCTTGACACTGGGCTCCACACCAACTATTTTCCACTCTATTTCTCCTACCTGCTTCGAGCCAGCCAACAGTCTCAGTGTGGAAACCCCACACTGGAGTTATGTAAACACATTTTCCAAATTGTACCAGATATCAGAGCACTCAACAATGGAGTGAGTGGAGTAGCGATAAGAAACCCTAGGTCTCACACTGCCAGAGAACTGCACTCCAAACAGGGTGTGTCTGGGAAGATATGAAAGGAGCCATTTAGGCAAGTCTCAGCAAGGGCCACCACTATTAGTTCAAATTTAATGGGAGCTTGGGTGTTTGTGATGAGTGATCCGCCCCCCCACCCCTCAGCTCCCAGGGTATACTAGGCATTTTAGGCATGTCCCAACTATTTGGCAAGTATGTTTGCCAAGCCTATTAATCCCCTCTTCTGGAGAGAAGAGACAGAAGTGTAATGAGGCTAATTTGTGTGTGGCTTGTGTAACTACATTTCCCTGAGGCTAAGGGAAATGTATCATGACATATAATCACTCTGGTGACAGTATTCCTTCCGCAAGATTCAGAACAAGAGTCAGGAAGGTCTCATTATACCCAACACCTTGGAAACTCAAGATAATTAAAAGAGGACTTGAAACCAAGTGTTAAAGTTGGCATCTATACAATTAATATACACTAATAAAAAATTCACAAAATTGGCATCTATTTCTTCACCTTGATTGACTTCAAATTTTTAAACAACCTTCAGGTTCGAATTACTGAAAGACTTACTGTGCCAGGGAGGGGCAAAGCATTTTATTTGAATCATCTCAATAATCATCACAATAACCCTATGAGGAGGATTCTTTCATTTCCACATTCAGCATATTACTTATGGACACTCAGGCAGGACAGGGCAGACCCATGCATGTCTGCCAGGAGCCCTAGCTTACTAAAAAATGGTCAAGCAACCCGCTGGGTGAGAGGTACTCTTACCTTTAGTGAGTAAGACTTTGCTGCAGCCTGCTCCAGCTGCAGATCTCAGAATTGTCCCCAGGTTTCCAGGGTCACGGAGATTGTCACAAATCAACACTAAGGGCAGTGAATGGTGAAGCTGAGTTTGGGGATATGCCATCTTAACATGGTCAGGCTTGGCAAAAATCCCTGAAGAAACAACATGGGAGGTTCACTTGTCTGAGGTGGACACAAGAATAATTTGACTTTTTGTTTACTTTATGTATTCCTAGTTAACAGGGAATACAGAACACATTCTGAAAAATTTCAAACAACCTAAAATTCTACCAGTTCCAATTCCCACCCTGCTTTATGTATATCCTATCTTGGAGTACCTCCTTTCTGGACTTCATGTATCTACCCATATACAGGTGCCTTTTCAACATCAAAACAAAAGATTGCAGGTGTGGTAGTGAATGACTCTAATCCCAGCACTCAGGAGGTGGAAGCAGGAGAATTGAGAGTCCAAGGCATTTGGGTTATCTAGCAAGTTCAAGGCCAGGCTGACCTACAAAACAAGACTGTTGTCAAAAAAAAAAAAAAAAAAACAACAAAACACCTGGCACCCATACAATTACTCTAGGCTAATAAGCCACCTAACTGCTGCTATTTTGTAATGTATCAAATCATTTTACTCTTTCTCTACTGACAATTAAATTATTTAAAATGATCCTTCTTGCCGGGCGTGGTGGCGCACGCCTTTAATCCCAGCACTCAGGAAGCAGAGGTAGGAGGATTGCCGTGAGTTCAAGGCCACCCTGAGACTACCGAGTGAATTCCAGGTCAGCCTGGACTAGAGTAAGACCCTACCTCAAAAAAACAAAAAATAAAATAAAATGCTCCTTTTTAACAAAACAAAAATGCTATAGTGAAGGGCTGGGGATATAGCTCACTTGGTACAGTGCTTGCCCAGCATGCATGAAGCCTGGGTTCAATCCCCAGCACTGCATAAACTGGGCATAGTGGCACCTTTCTCCACTTTCCCAATAGTTACACACAAACAACCAAAAAAAAAAAGCCAGGTATGATGGCACACGTCTTTAATCCCAGCATTCAAGAGGAAGAGGTAGGAGGATTGCTGTGAGTTCAAGGCCAGCCCGAGACTACATAGTGAATTCCAGATCAGCCTGGGCTAGAGTGAGACCCTACCTCGAAAAACCTAATAAACAAACAAACAAACAAAAAAACACAAGACAGCTGAGAGGTTAAGAGCACTTCGTGCTCAAGCATGAGGACCTGAGACTGCTGAGTTTGATACCAAGAGCCACTCCCATCTGCAACCCCAGTCCTGTAGGGAGCAGACTGAAGAAATGCTGGGGCTCAAAAAACAACAAAGCTCTGGAATTAGCGAGACTCCATCTCAAGGAAACAGATGAGCAAAGGAGGAGGACACCTGAATTTTTTGACTTCTGCAAATTACATGCACACCGCACATACCAAACATACCACATCACACCTACACACAAACACACACACACAAAACCAGCAAAACTAAAACTGCCGAAACTTAGGAAATGAAGAAAATAGCACTTGGTTTCTTACCAAAGGCAATGCAGGTACAAAGCCCCATGAAGGTAACGCCGATGACACTGGGAATCTAGAGGCCATAATAGTCCTGCACTTTAAAGTCATGATGGCCACAAGACCACTCATTCTACTTGGCTATCTGTGGTGAGGAGAACCTACTATTTATCAAAGTCCCACTTACATTACTGGGTTTGTTTCTTTGGTTTTGGTTTTGGTCCACGTTTCCCTGTGGAGCCCTAGATGGACTGGAACTTGCTACACAGCCCGGCTAGCCTTGAACTGTGGCAATTCTGACTCTGCCTGAGCACCAGGCTTAGTCATGTAATGCCATGCCTGGATCATTAGTGGATTTTAGAGTGCCTAAATACAAGACCCTTTAGGTTAGGCAGTGCTGGTTCTCATCTATTCCTTTCACCCAGCCTCCTCAAATCTACAACACAGCGTTTTATGGACAAGCTCAATGTTAACTTCAAAAGCCATGAAATGAAGAAAGCAGTCATCATTCTTCGTGATGAAAGCTAGAGAAGTCCAAGGTGGGCTGGCTATTGTTAGCATACAGGCCCAAAGTGCACGCATGGGACAAATGAATGCCACTTCACGGGCTTTGTGGTTAAAGGTACTTTCTCTACAAGCCTATCAACAGGGGTTCAGATCCCCAGCACCCACAAAAAGTTGGACATAAAGCGGTGCCTGCATCTATAATCCCAGTGGGAGACAGTCAGGTGATGCCCAGACCCGCAGGCCAACCAATGTGGCCTTTCCACATCAAACATGATAGACCCTGTCTCAAAACAAGGTGAATGGGCTGGGAAATGGTTCAGCAATTAAAGGTGCCTGCTTGGGCTGGAGAGCTGGCTCAGCCATTAAGGCACTTGCTTCCAGTGCCTAAGGCCCCGGGTTCAATTCCCCAGTACCCACATAAGCCTGACTCTCACTCTCACTCTCTCTGCTTGAAAATGAATAAATAAAATATTTTTTTTAAAAAAGGTGCCTGCTTGCATAATCTGTCAGCCGGTACCCATGTAAAGCCAGATGCACAAAGAGGCACATGCAGCAGCAGGAGGCTCCAGCACTCCTATACTCTTCCTCTCTCTCGTTACAAGCACGTAATTTAAAAATTTGAACAAGCCGGGCATGGTGGCGCATGCCTTTAATCCCAGTACTTGGGAGGCAGAGGTAGGAGGATCACCATGAGTTCAAGGCCACCCTGAGACTACAGAGTGAATTCCAGGTCAGTCTGGGCTAGAGCGAGACCCTACCTCGAAAAACCAAAAAAAAAAAAAAATTTTGAACAATTAAAAAAATTTAAAAACAAAGTGGAAAGAGAGGACCAAAACCTTGAGGTGTCCTCTGACTGCTACACATGCACCATGGTATGTACACCTCCCCACACACAATTAAAAAAGTAAAAGAGGCATAGCTAATGAGAGCATGGCTGCTAAGTGTAACAAAAGAGATCTTTTGTCCATCTTTGTAGGCAGGGTCCTTCTATGAAGACCGAACTTGCAGTGATTTTCCAGCTCCAGCTCTTGAGTACTGGGATCACAGGCATGCACCACTATGCCAAAGCTTCTGTTCTGAGTTCTTTAAAACTCCAAGGTCCCACCCTATGGTATAAGAGCTGTTTGCTGGAACATACATCCTAGTGACTCATCCCAGAACCTCCTCTCCCAACTGTGTGGCTGCACAGTTCAAAGAAGGAATAACAAAGTGACCCACAATAGGAAACACACATGCACAACTATGAGGAGAAGCTGTGTTCAGATGCTGGAACCTGGAAGGTTCCCCTCTCCAGGAGAGCCTCTATACTTCTAGCCATTCAGTTCTCAAATATAAACCTAAAAAGTGGAGATGTGGCCAGGGAGATAGCTCAGCAGTTAGTGGAGCTTGCTTACAAAGTCTGCCACCTGAGTTCAATTCCCACCTAAAGCGTCTGGAATTTGTTTGCAGTGGCAAGAGACCCTGGTGCACCCATACCCTCTCATTCATAAATAAATGACTGATAGGATAGAATTATCTTCCCATATTTAGACAAGAGACTTTTCAGTGCTAATACATATTAGTTAACCAAAGCTTTTAGTTAAGATTCGACCAAATGAAGACTTCAGAAGACAAGGTTTTCTACGCATTGGGCTAAACAGGGAAACAACAGCTCCTTAGATGCACTTCCGAAACACGGGTATATATAGTATACAGTTACCACCACATGGCAGAGGATTTGTAGAGCTAAATTTTTCAGTAAATAGTTAAATTCTTTGTCTGACATTAAAGAGTGAAGAAATAACCTAAATTTAAAAAAAAAAATCAGAAAAAGTTCGAGAAACAGTGGCTATTCCTAAAGACTATAAATAACCACAATACAGACTGATAAGAGAATGCCTTCGGTTATACTGGAAATATTAAAATCCTGGGCTTGATTGTAACATCAATTATTGCCTAATCTGAATTTGATTAATTCATATATATATATATATATATATATATATATATATATGCCTTAAGACAACAATGGAGGAGTTCTAGGTCTCTCCACCTGAATGAACAAGAAATTCCAGGTCTTGACACACTGTAAACCACTGACCCATTATTCCTTGTGGCGCTACTAGGTCGGACCAATCCTTGATATCCTCAAACTTCACCTTAATGAGGCGGACACCTTTCAGCTTATCAACTGGCAGCTCCTTTAGGTACTCCACACGGCTGAAAAAGAAAGCTTGAGGCACAGCTCCAGCTTTGAGGGCATCTGCAATCAGCCTGCGACCTTCCAGCAGGATCTTCCCTTGCTTTTCCCGAAACGGCCTGGACTTAACTATGGTCATTACAGTGCTGTGGGTGGAAACAATAACATGGTTGATTATCAACAACCTTCTTACTGACACAAGCTAGTTTCCAGAAACACTTAAAACCTTCGCCGAGGTACAAAGGTCAAAGAAGACACTTATTTTGCACAGTACAAATAAAAAATAGAGGGCAATGCCTGACAACCCAAGTTCGATTCCCCAGTAAACATGTAAAGCCAGATGCACAAACTAGTGCATGTATCTGGAGTTCGTTTGCAGTGGCTAACGGCCCATTCTCTCTCTCTGCAAATAAATTATACATTTTTAAAATAGAGAGACCCAGAGTGGGGGCTGGAGAGGTGGCTCAGCGGTTAAGGTGCTTGCCTGCCAAACCTAACCACCCGGTTCTATTCCCCAGTACCCACGTAAAGTGGCGCATGCATCTGGAGTTCGTTTGCAGAGCTCATTTTCTGTCTATCTCTCCCTTTTTTTTTTTTTGCAAATAAGAAGAATGCAGTATTTTTTAAAAAGGAAGACCCAGTGGGTTGTACGGGAAGGACTGCATCAGGGGGAGGAGAAACGGGACGAGCAGACAGCCAGCACCTCAGCCTCCTGTCGCCCGGAAAGGCCTTCTCGTAGCGAAGCCCCGTCTCTTCCCAGGTGCCCGGCGCCCGACCCGGGGACGTCGGGAGCGGCGGCTCGCGGGGCGGCAGGTCCGGAGCGCGCTTCCGTTCCTGTCCCGACGGAAACACCGCTCTCACCGGGCTCCGCCGCAGCGCCCGGACCCCGCGCCGCGCGCCCACGTCGCCGGCCTGGACGACCCGCAGCAGGGGCCTCGCAGCCCACCACATGCCCTTCGCCGGCGCCGCCATCTTGCCTGACGCGGGCTGCGTCACGCGGTGCGCCGTCGACGTCTATTGACGTCACGGGACCGCGCGCGGCCTGTAGGCGGAGCCGCTCTCGGTCGCGGTACCCGTGGTTTGCAGGTGCGAGTCATGGCGGCTCGCCGAGCGCTGCACTTCGTTTTCAAAGTGGGAAATCGCTTCCAGACGGCGCATTTCTTCCGAGATGTCCTGGGGATGAAGGTGCCGGCTCGGGGCGCTCGGGGCTGGGTGGGTGTGGGTGAGCCTCAGCCTAGAGATCCCCGCTGCTCTGCGGGGATCCGGTGTGCGGCTTGAAAGGAGACCGAGATGCCACCTAGGTGTCCTGACCTGGGGCGCTTACAGGTTACAGTCAAGGGGAAAGGACAAGCCTGCCAAGTCTCTTCCCGGTTGAAGCGTTTCTGTGCAGGCAATCAGCATGTTCAGAGTGAGTTCTGCTGTCATAGCTGGTGTGTATGTGCTGCGGATGGAACTCGGGCCTCGCTCATGCTATGCAAGCATTCCACCCCCATCTTACACATACATATTATACGTACATCTTAGAGCAGGTTAGAATGGTCTCTTGAGTACTCAGACTCGCTGTGTAAATCTCGAACTCTTAGCAATCCAGGACGAATTATAAAGTCAGAGTCTATTCTCCCCAGTACCCGGAAACATCCTCTCTTCAGCCCCCAAAAGGTTGTGATTCAGCAGGGGTCACCTAGCTGAAAATACCATGGATGTTATCGGTGGGCTTCCTGGTAAGACAGAAGGTTAGGGAATGCACAAGTGAAGAAAGCTTTCCTGGAGCAAGCTTAGTGTAGAGATACAGTGTGGAGGATGTTGAGTGGAACATCCTATGATTCAGGGTGTACCACGCTGAGGTTTGACAAAAAATGTGCACATGGCATTATGGCCTAGGATGGGATAGGAATGGGAATTAGATTTGTATATAACAACAATAGAAGTTACAGTTTGGTCAATGATAGCATAAAACCACAAAGCTCTCGTTTATTTCCCCATTGATCAAAAGGTTGCCTGAAGATTAAGAATGTTTTTGTAGCCGGGCATGGTGGCACACGCCTTCAATCCCAGCACTCGGGAGGCAGAGGTAGGAGGATCGCCATGAGTTCAAGGCCAACCTGAGACTACAGAGTGAATTCCAGGTCAGCCTGGGCTAGAGCAAGACCCTACCTCGAAAAACCAAAAAAAAAAAAAAAAAGAATGTTTTTGTATAGGCAATATCTGACTTATAGGAAGACTGTGTTCTTTTAAGTATTAGCTACAATTAAGAAAATATAGAAGGAAAGGTTATCCAACCTGGGTTATTCATGGAGATCTTGCATTCAAGTTGGCTTTGAACAATGGGATTTCCACATACCAAGATGAGAGGGAAGAGTGATAATTAAGAAAACTGAGTAGGCCTTGTGAAGAGTGTTTGGGAAACACCTCGAGTTTTATGTCCACTTAGCTAAGAGAAAGACATGGGATGAGAGCAGATCTGTTGTTGAAATTGCTTCTGATATTACCTTGAATGCCATGCTAAACAATTGGTGTTTTAAGCTTTAGTAAGGGAGGAGTTCAAGTCCATTTCTTGAGCAGTGCTGTGATGTGCTCAGAGCTGTGCTTTAGAAGTATACTTTTAAAAAAAATATTTTCTTTATTCATTTTCAAGCAGAGAGATACAGAGAGATAGAGAGATAGAGATAGGTATATATAGAGAGCACTAAGGCCACCACCTTGTGGGTCTGGCTTATGTGGCTCCTGGGGAATTTAACCGGGGGCCTTAGGCACTGGAGGCAAGTGCCTTAATGGCTGAGCCATCTCTCCAGCCCTAGAAGTATACTTTTATGATCGCATGAAGGCAAGAGATCAATAAAGACTTTTTGGGAGGTGAGGCGGGGTCTCACTAAGTACAGATTCATCTCTAACTTGCTATCCTTTTGCCTCAGCTTTTCTGAGGGCTGGGATTACATGCAGGCCCCACCACGCCCAGCTGATGAAGATGATTTTTAATAAATAGTCGAGAGGAAAGTGATGGGAGCTTCCATTTTAATTTTAGCAGTAGTAGTAGGCAGCATCAAGGGAGACAGCTGAGCGTGGTGGCGTGGAATCCTAGCACTCAAGAGGCTGAGAGAGGATTGAGAGCTCAAGGCCAACATGTGCTACATGATGAAACTGTCCCCCCCCCAAAAAAAAAAAAAAGGAAAAGGAAGACAGAAATGAAGACACTGAGCTTGAGCCTACTGTATTCTGAGTAATGAACAGGTGGTCCATTCTTACGAACGAATTAGAAAACTGAGACTTTAAGAAGCCTACTGAGTGCTACTGCTGGTAGGTGACAGCCAGGGAGCCTGAAAAGTCCGACTTGTCAGATGCTAAAGACATGCTGTTCACCACATGCCATGGTGCCAGGCTGCTTTTCTTAACCTTATTCCATCCACTTCCACTCCCCTCCCTGCTGGTAAATGATGTTTTTATTTTACTTGACTTTGTTTGTTTGTTTGTTTGTTTGTTTTGAGGTAGTGTCTCAGCTAGCCAAGGCTGACGTGGAACTCACTCTGTAGTCCCAGGCTAGCCTCAAACTCCTGGCAATCCTCCTACCTCTGCCTCCCGAGTGCTGGGATTAAAGGCATGAACCACCAGCTTGGCTAAATGATGTATTTTTTTTTAAACCTTTCAGCTTGTGCTAAATGTGATATGTGTAGTACTAGTAAAATATTACCAGCTAGTGCCCAGTGTGGTGGTGCATACCTTTAATCCCAGCACTCAGGAGGCAGAGGTAGGAGGATTGCTGTGAGTTTGAGGCCAGCCTGATACTACATAGTGAATTCCAGGTCAGCCTGGGATAGAGGGAGACCCTGCCTAGAAACCACCTCCCATCCCCCCCAAAATTACTATCTGGACACCTAAAGTCCCAGCATGTGGGAGGCTGAGGAAGGAGGATTACAGGTTTGAAGCCAGCCTGCACTATGTAACAAGACCCTATGTAACAAAATCAAGGACTGGGAATGTCACTCAGAAATAGAGTACTTGTGTAATGTGCTCAAGGTTCTGGGTTCAGGTTCAAGCAAAACAAAAAACCCTTACAATTTATTCTAATCACCTTCCCAGGTTCTCCGCCATGAGGAATTTGAAGAAGGCTGCAAAGCTGCATGTAATGGGTATGAGACCTTATATCTTAACGTCTCCTTCAGGTTCTAAATCCGTCTAGGAGAACAGAATGCAGTTTCTCAAAGTAGGACAGTGGGAAAAACTAGGAGGCAACCCGAAGCACTCTAGGGAAGCATTCTGTTTCTCTGCACTTCACCCAGCACTGCTGACGTACCAAGCAGTTCTCCCGCCAAGTAGCCTGCTGTTTACATCACTCTATCATCTGGAGGGAGATAAAGGGCTTAGTCCCACAACGCTACCCCTACTTCAGAGACCAGTCACAAGTCTGGGCCTCTGCTGTTTTTTCCTGACCAACTATAAATGAGGGGTTCCCACAACCCCTTATGTTCTTTTAATTGGGAAACACATGGCTTATATTTACTGGCTTATTATACAAGATATGAATCAGGAAGCTACGTAGAAAAGCTGTGTGGAGAAAGGTATGAAAGAGACAAGGGATGGAGCCCACCATGCACGTTCCATGCTCCCAGCATCTCCTCATTAACTCCTGTTCAGGAGTTTTTACATATACCAATCGGCCAACTCTCCAGCCTTCTCAAACAGGAGTGAGGCAGAAAGTTCTCATTACTTGGTCTTTGGCAGCCAGCTTCACTGTCAGGCCATCTAGAGGCTCACCTGAAGTCAGCTCATTATCATAAACTCAGGTGTCCTGGGAAGGGCTCACTATGAATACAAGACACCCCTGTCCCAGGAAACTCTAAGGTTTAAGGAGCTTTATACCTGGAATCTGACAGACCAAATACATGTCATATTCTACTACAAGCACAAATAAATGCGTGCTCTGGATGAAGCCTTAGCTATTTAATATTGCTTCAGCTTAGTGTCCTTGGGAATTTTCAAAGTCTATTAGGGTTTGCATGCTCATTGACTGATGTACAAAGAAATTATGTAAGGTCAAACTGGAGAACTGCCTTTAGGGTTCGTTTCTCTGCTTTAAAGAAAAGGTAACTCTATCTTTAGTAAGTGCCAAACAGATGGTGTGTGGAGTTGGGGTGCTTGAGCACTGTCCATAGGTGCTGTGGGCAACCTCTGAGGTCATCTCCTCACTAGAATTTATGGGCCCAGAAGGGACTGCCCAAAATTGGAATCAGCTTTTGCCTGTCACTGGGTTCATTTGCTTTCATTTTTCCAGGCCTTACGATGGGAAATGGAGTAAGACAATGGTAGGATTTGGGCCTGAGGACGACCATTTTGTTGCAGAGCTGACATACAATTATGGCATTGGAGACTACAAGCTTGGCAATGACTTCATGGTAACTATAACTTTGTCTCTGTGGGTATTTGGGTAGGCAGTTGCTTGTTCTAATTTGAAGAAGAGTATTGAGGGTGTTTATCAGAAAGAAGGTGATATTTGAGGCCAGCCTGGGACTACAGAGTGAGTTCCAGGTCATCCTAGGTTAGAGTGAGACCCTACCTTGGAAAAAAGAAAAAGAAGGTGACACTGGAGCAAGGGTTCAAGGAGATATGGCTTATGTGTTTGGGTGGCATCGTAGGTGGAGAGCAGAGCCTGGGCACAGGCCCTCCAGTAGCAGCTGGCATGTTTGAGAAATGCAAGGACTAGCTGGAATAGAGTGTGAGGAGAAGGCATGGTGGCTAGATGCGATGGCACATACGTGAAATCCCAGAACTCAGAAGGCTGAGGCAGGAGAATTTCACATTCTTGAGGCCAGCCTGGCTACAAAGCAGGTTTGTGGCCAGCTTAGACTACATAGTTAGATTTTACCTCAAAAGCAAAACAAACAGAAACAAAAGTGGTATGGGGCCAGATTGTGTTGGGCCTTTTAATTCCAAGTGAAATGAAGAGCTGTCAGGGTGATTTTGGTGGGGTGGGGTGGGGGTGGGAAGGGAGCAGGATATCATGTATCCCGGGTCAGCTTCAAATTCAATATGAAGCTGAGGATGACCTTGAACTACTGATTCTCCTCCTGCCTCTACCTCTTGAGTTCTAGGATTACAGGTGTGTATCACCATGCGTAGTTTTTGTGTTTCTGGGTATTGAATCCAAGGCCTCATGCTAGGAAAACACTCTACCAACTAGCAAGGGTTTTGAGCAGAAGAAGAGCAAGGCCTGTGGGCTGTCTTGAGACTAGGCCATAGTATACCTTTAAGTTTACTGTGGCACATGCCTTTAATCCCAGCATTCGGGGGACAGAGGTAGGAGGATCACCATGAGTTTAAAGCCAACCTGAGACTACACAGTGAATTTCAGGTCAGCCTGAACTTGAGCAAGACCTTACCTTGAAAAAGAAAGTTCACTGTGGCTGTAGACTGGGTGATGGATTGGCAGGACTGGAGCAGAGGCAGGTAAAATAATGCTTACAGAAGGTGTTATTAGGTTAAAGGATGCTTTCATACTTGGTTTAAGTTATTTTATTATTATTATTGTTGTTGTTTGTTTGTTTGTTTGTTTGAAAAACAAAAACCAGGCCGGGAATGTAGTTTGGTGGTGAGCGTTTATCTAGCATGTGCAAGGCCCTGGGTTCACTCATTAAAATAAATAAAACAAATCATCTTAAATATATAGCTAGAAGGTCAAGGTAAGATCAAAATGTCTGTCTAGATCTTTGAAAATATAAAGAGATTATCTTTAGTGTTAAATGAATCAAACTTCACTGACATAGGAATTTTTTCCTGATTCTTCAATGGTATAAATCTGGAGGCTTTGGAGAAAACATCCAAGCCTATTTTAAAATCACTAGAAGAGAATGCCAATTAAAGCTTAGATGATTTGACGACAGACAATGGGATTTGGTGTCTTGTTCTGTAAAAGGTCTGTTGTGATTGTAGATGTGGGTGTTGTTATTTGTTCTAGGGAATCACCCTCGCTTCCAGCCAGGCTGTCAGCAATGCCAGGAAGCTGGACTGGCCACTCTGTGAGGTTGCAGAAGGAGTTTTTGAAACAGAGGCCCCGGGAGGATATAAGTTCTATTTGCAGGACCGCAATCTACCCGAGTCAGGTAATTATGCCAAGACTAGTACAAACAGGCAAAGCAAAGCAAAAGGGGAAATGCTGCTCACTCGCCCACTCACGAGACCTGATGGGAGCTGTATGTGTTCTTCCTCTGATGGTCCACGAATGCTGAGTGCGACTAGTGTTCAATGCTGCGTGTTTGTCATCTGGTGCTCAGCCAAAGAAATGTGACTGTGTGTGACTTACTGAGAGAGAATATTTGTGTACTTTATTGATCCCTTCAGAGATTTTTGTGTTTTGTTTTGCTTTAAAATTTTTTATCCATTTTTGACATTTCATACATGTATATAGTGTATTTTGATCTTATTTTCCCCTAACTACTCTCTCTTATCCCCTCCAACTAACACCCTTCTTTCCCATTAATCTCCGTCTTACCTTCGTGCTTCCCCCCCACCTCCCACCCCCACCCCCAGGGTCTCACTCTAGCCTGGGCTGACCTGGAACTTACTCGGCAGTCCCAGGCTGGCTTCATACTCATGGCAGTCCTCCTACCTCAGCCTCCCGAGTGCTGTGATTAAAGACATGCTCCATCAAACCCAGCCACTTATATTTTTTATAACCCATTGAATTAAATTAGGGTTGCTTGCATGATCATGGGTGGAAGGTTGTTTACTATGGAATGAACAATTTACAGTAGCTGCCCATGGTGGTTTGAATTAGGTGTCCCTGCCCCCCATAAACCCACATGTTTTGAATGCTTCATCCCCAGCTGATGCAGTAGGTGTGTTGTTGGGAGTGGACCTTGATGTTTTTTTAGCCCTAGCTTGCCAGTGTTGGTTTGGCTCCCTCTCATGCAGCTATATTCCACCTGCTGTGGCAGAGGTGATGTCCAGCCTCTGCTCATGCCATGCTTTCCCCTGCCATTATGAAGCTTCTTCTCAAGACTCTAAGCCAAAATAAATAACCCTTCCTCCCATAAGCTGCTTCTGGTCAGATGCTTTGTTCCAGTAACAAGAAGGTAACTACAACATTACACATCTGATGAACCTGACTTCCACCTTTCCCAGCAAGCATTAGCTCTTCTCTGGGAGGTGTAGGGGTCTCATGGACCCTTCCCCCCATCATTGGTGAAATATTGACAGGTTTAGTCTGTCTGGGAGACCACAGCTGCCGTGAATTCATGAGTGTAACAGCCATTTCCTATCCTGAAAGCAACATTTCACAGGCCTCCTCCTCATCCTCCTGTTCTACATTCTTCCTGTCCCCTCTACAGCAATGTTCCCTGAGCCTTTGGGGGGGTAGTGGTTTAGATGCCACTATTTAAGGCTGCGCATACAGTAGTTATTTTGTTTTTAAGATATAGAATCTCGGGGCTGGAGAGATGCCTCAGAGGTTAAGACACTTACTTGCCTGCAAAGCCTAATGACCCAGGTTCAATTCCCCAATACCCACATAAACCCAGATGCACAAAGTAGCGTGCATCTGGAGTTTGTTTGAAGCCTCTAGAGAACCTGGCGTGCCCTGTTTCTGTCTCTCTGTCTGTCTCTCCTTGCAAATGAATAAATACAATTTTTAAAAAAGATATAGGGTCTCATGTAGACAAGGCTGACCTCAAATTGGCTATATAGTTGAGGATGACTTTTGAATTTGTAATCCTCCTGCCTCTACTTCCCAAGGATTACAGGTGTGCTCTGTCCAGTTTATGTGGTACTAGGGATGGAACCCAAAGCTTCATGCATTCTAGGCAAACACTCTACTGCTAGCTCCAACTCGTTTCTGTATGATTATTACTATGTTTTTGATTTTTTTCTTTTTTTTTTCCCCAAGGTAGAGTCTCACTCTAGCTCAGGCTGACCAGGAACTCACTCTGTAGTCCCAGACTGGCCTCAAACTCACAGCCTATCTCTGCCTCTGAAGTGCTGAGATTTAAGGCATATGCCACCATGCCAGGCCCTTTATGATTGTTTTTGTTGATGGACAGTAAAATTTTTTTTTTGAGACAGGATCTCATGTAACCCAGGCTGGTTTCACATTCACTATGTAGCTGAAGATGACCTTGAACTTCTGATCCTCTTGCTTCTACTTCCCAAACGCTGGGATTATAGGCATGTACCACCATGCCCAGTTTATATGGTGCCTGGAATCAAACCCAGGGCTTCATGCACGCTAGGCAAGCACTCTAGCAACTGAGCTACATCCTCAGCCCTTACTTTTGTTTTCTTTCCATGTTTTGCCTTTTTCTTTAGCAGTCCTGGGGATTGAACCCAGGGCCTTACACGTGCCACGCAAGCACACTATAACTAAGCTATATTACTCAGCCCACAATTGCTCCTTTTTTGTTATTGTTTGTTTATTTTTGAGGAGAAAGAGAATGGGCATTCTAGGGCCTCTTGCCTCTGCAAATGAACTAGTTTGTGCATCTGGCGTTATGTGGATGCTGGGGAATCGATTCCGGGTTGTCAGGCTTTCAAACAAGTGCCTTAACCACTAAGCCATCTCCCCAGCCCCACAATTGCTATTTTATATGCTGAGTTTAGACTTTCCTGTAGCTGACTCCACTATACATACCCCCCCCCCCCGTGATCTTAGTGTTTCAGTACAGGTTGAGCATCCCTATTCTAAGAAAGTTGTACATGCCATAGAGTATAATACATCAGGGCTCAAAATGTTTCAGTTTGTTTGAGACCAAGTCTCAACATGTAGCCCAGGCTAACATAGAACTCGTTGATTTTACTGCCTCAACCTCCCAATACTGGGATTACAGGCATGTGCTACATTACCCCATAAGTTTCAGATTCTGGAATTGGATTTTCCGGTTAGGGATAATCAACCAGTAAAGTCTATATAGTTCAGTATTCTGAAATATTTCTGGTCCTAAGAATTTCAAATAAGGGATACTCAGTATATGTGAAGACCTAGGTTCAATCTCCAATACCACAAAAAAAAAAAAAAATCAAAGGAAAATCACTTTACAGCAATGATGATGCAGCAGGTAGAGCACTTGCCTGACTTGCAGGACTCAGGGTTCAGTCCAGCATTGGGGAGGGGAGGTCAGAAAGTTTCTTTAATGTAAAATGTTTCCATGGGTTTGGGGATGGGGTTTTTTTTTGGTGCTGGGAATTGAACCCTGGGACTTAGTCATGCTAAGCATATAGTCTACCACTGAGTTCCACCCCAAGCCCCAGTGTTAGGCACTTACATATAACTTTTCTTCTTTTTACAAAATAATAGATTTTTTTCTTAGACAAACAGGTAAGCACATATTACAAAAAGAAAGAAAAAAGAGAGCAGTACCTATATGTCTAGAGATAACTACTATGAACATCCTAGAGCATATCTTTCTGATCTTTTTTTAAAAAATATTTTATTTATTCATTTTTAAGCAGAGAGAGAGAAAGAAAGAGAGAGAGCACCAGGGCCATCACCTTGTGGGTCTGGCTTATGTGGGTACTGGGAAACTGAACCCGGGGCCTTAGGCACTGGAGGCAAGTGCCTTAACCGCTGAGCCATCTCTTCAGCCCCCTGATCTTTTTTTTAATCCAGAACAATAATCTTCCCTGACCATTACAGGAATTCCATTACAATATTACTTGACAGGAAAGAACAAGTCTCTGTTGTTGGTTATTATGTTGGTCCTAGTAGTTCATTGTTCTGGGCAACACTGTGGTGAAAAAGCCCTTCAGAGATCCACAATTACTTTTTGAATTGCTGAAAATTGATGTGCTCTTTCAACAATGTACATTTTTAAAGCTTTTGGAACATTTTGTCAAATCCTTGCCCAGAAATTTTCTGATTTACATCCTGCCAGTATTTTATGATTATGATTTTCCTCCCTACAATAAAACAGTTAGCACTGCTAATTTAAAATTATTTTTCTGGAGGACAGAAACTTAATAACAGAAAATAAATTATTTGCCAATATTTTGTTGACTCATCCTTTTAATTAAATCCAGTAATCCTTCAGGAATGCATTTAGCTATTATTTATTTATTTATTTATTTATTTATTTATTTATTTTGTGTGTGTGTGTGTGTGTGTGTGTGTGTGTGTGTGTGTGTGTATGGAGACCAGAGGTTTATGTTAGCTGTTTTCCACATTCAATTTCCACCTTATTTTTTGAGACATTCTCTTACTGAACCTGGAGCTCACTGATTCAGTTAAGCCACCAAGCCCCAGGAATCCTGTCTCTGCCTTAGTGCTAACATTAGAGCCATGAGCCTCCACGCCCAGATTTTATTTGGGTGCTGGGGATCTGAACTCAGATCCTCATGCTTGTAAAACAAGCACTTAACCCAGTGAGCCATCTCTCCACCCCATATATTGGCTTAAAATAGTTTCCTTATCATAAATTCTTGGTGGAGGAGACCTGCCTGGGGAACAAATTTAAGTCCTTGTGCATTTGAGGCACAAATTCCACCTCCAGCCTCCTAAATTCTTATATATATTTGAGCCTATTTTGGTCTTTTTTCTTCTGTTCCACCGACCTGACCTATTTTTGCTGGTTTTTTACCCTACAGATCCTGTAGTAAAAGTAACTCTGGCAGTGTCTGACCTTCAGAAGTCCTTGAACTACTGGTCTAATCTACTGGGAATGAAAATTTATGAACAAGATGAAGAGAAGCAAAGAGCTGTGCTGGGCTATGCTGATAACCAGGTAAGTCATCTTGTAGGTAAATGACGGATCTGTTAGAGTTTGACTTATAAATGAAAACAAGACTTTCTTCAGTGATTCAGTTTTGTTTTGTTTTTTTTTATTTGTTTGTTTGGTTTTTTTTGGGGGGGGGTTTCGAGGTAGGGTCTCCCTCTAGTCCAGGCTGACCTGGAATTCACTATGTAGTCTCAGGCTGGCCTTGAACTCACGGCAATCCTCCTACCTCTGCCTCCCGAGTGCTGGTGTGCCACCACACCCAGCTAGTGATTCAGTTTTTATACAGATGAATAGAAAGAAGAAAGGAAAAATTAGTGGTGTCCCTACCAGTCACACACTACCTTAGTTTCTGTTTGGGGATATATTTTTTTCTGTCCCCAGCACGGCTAGAAAAGAAAGAACTGAACAAGGAGGCGGAATTGCTTTTTCAGACAATATTTAGTGGATGGTCTATTGCATATATTTTTCAATGACCTGGCATTTGAGTCTAATTGAGTCCATGCTTTGCCCTCTCATTTCTCCTCCTTGGCATTTATATGTGCACAGAAATGAGTGTAAGGTTATCTGCTGTAGTATTGTTTATAATAACAAAAGGTAGACCTCCACATCTGATGGATTAGAAAAATCTTTCAATAATTTACAGTTTGTACATAGGATGTATTACAACATAACTGTCATATAGACTAAGGCAAAGCTTTTGTACTGGCACAACAATATTAATTGGAGACAAAGAAAGGATAGAATTATTTAAACTGGGTATAATGGTGCATTCCTGTAATCTCAGCACTTGGGAGGCTGAGGCAGGAGAATCATGAGTTCAAAGCTAGTCTGGACTAAACTGAATTCTAGGCCACCCTTGGCTACATTATGAGGCCTTGTCCCAAAATGGGGATGGGGATATTTTGGACACGGTTGTAAATTGTTTTGCTGTTTGTGTAAACAAACGGGCAAATGTAAGCATGTGGCATTTCTGACAAGATACACAGACTACCAATTGGTGCCTCCAGGATGAGAGGCTTAGTTTCTACTTCATTCTTTTAGTTCTGTTAAGAGTTTTTATATTTGCACATGTGTGAACTGTCTGAAAGCATGGGCCCACTTTTTACCTTACAGTGTAAGCTGGAGCTGCAGGGCATCAAGGGTACAGTGGATCATGCAGCAGCTTTTGGAAGAATTGCCTTTTCTTGTCCCCAGAAAGAGGTAAAGTTCGCTAACCTAGTTGCTTAAGCCATGGCTGTGTAGGTCCAACCCAGCTTTCATTCCAATTCTCATGGTGGCTTGTTATCACACTCAACCATGGTTTCAAGAGCCACTGAGGTAATGAAACCAAGCTTCTCTAGGAAAGTGAAGGCCACGCCATCACAGTGGAACATGACCTTGTGCACTTGCCTTTCTGTGTTGCTCAAGTTGCCAGACTTAGAAGACTTGATGAAAAGGGAGGAGCAGACAATCCTGACTCCCCTGGTGAGTCTAGATACCCCGGGGAAGGCGACAGTACAAGTAGTCATCCTGGCTGACCCCGTAAGTATGACTTAGCAAAGGGGGAAGGTTGTTCGAGGGTTTCTTCAGAGGTGCTAAAGTGTTTTCTTTGATAGGATGGACATGAAATTTGCTTTGTTGGGGACGAAGCTTTCCGAGAACTTTCTAAGATGGATCCAAAAGGAAGCAAGCTGTTGGATGACGTGAGTCATTATGATGTCACTATAGGGCAAAGTGAGGAAGCTAGAACAAAGGACAGGACCTGGTATGGTTGGAACTGTGTCCTCGTCCTGTTGGTGTGACATTTTAGCCAGAGGACCCATATCTTCAATGGCACCTGTGATGGTCTTCCACTGACTGCCTCAGGCTGCTTAGGGAACACTGCTGCTGTGTACAGCAGATGGGACTATTTAGATTCCTTCCCCTTTGTTTCCATTTAAGAGCTTCACTCTCCCCTCCTAGTACATTCTTCTCATCAGCATACAAATAAGACCAATAGCTCTCATCTTTTAAAAACAATGGACTCCATGTCACTTTTTTAGATATGTATGTATGATCTATTTATTTGCTTATTTACTTTTTAAAAAAAGAATTAGAGACTTTATCAGATTAAGAGGAGAAAGCAAAGAGAGCTCCCACTATGAGGGAGGCAAGAGGGTGTGAACCCCCTTATTTACTTATATTTGAGATACAGTCTCCTTGTGTAGCCCAGGCAGGCCTCAAGCTAGTGATTCTCCTGCCTCAGCATCCTGAGTGTGAGACTTACAGGCATGGGCTACCAGATTTCTTTAGTTACATTTCTGCCTTAAAAATCTGTCGACGGGCTGGCAAGATAGTTCTGATAAATCCAGACTCATGTGCCACCTTGTGCATCTGGCTTTACATGGGTACTGGAGAATTAAAACAGGGTCCTTAAGCTTAGCAGGCAAGCACCTTAACTGCTGAGCCATCTCTCTACCCCCAAAGCTTTTTGTTTGTTTGTTTCTTTTCATTTTTCAAGGTAGGGTCTCACTCTAGCTCAGACTGGAATTCATTTTGTAGTCTCAGGCTGGCCTCGAACTCACAGCAATCCGCCTTCCTCTGCCTCCCCAGTGCTGGGATTAAAGGAGTGCATCACCACGCCTGACCCAAAGCTTTATTTTTAATAAAAGACACAAACCTGCCAGGCGTGGTGATGCACTCCTTTATTCCCAGCACTTGGGAGGCAGAAGTAGGAGAATCACCGTAAATTCAAGGCCACCCTGAGACTACGTAGTGAAGACACAAACCTAACTCAACAGAACTAGTAGAGTGGGCCAAAGCTTTAAAGAAAGGAATCATTCCAGGCTTAAGAGCGAGCACATTAAATAACTTTCCATTGAGTTTCAGTCTCTGACTGACTCATGAGCACTGAAGATTCTTGTTCTACCAAGGACCCCATAGTCAACATGCATGGTCCCTGCTCTCTCAACAGCTAGTCACACTCACCAGCTGCAGGCTTGGCAAACCCTGTACTCTGCACAGTGAGAATTCCAAGCGACTGCTCACTTCTCGCCAGCCTGCCCTGTCACATTGAGTAACACTCTACACTGGATGAACACTAAATATTAAGATCCTTATTGTGGGCAGTGCAGACACAGAATGAATCTAATGTACATTTCAACTCTTTCTACAGGCAATGGCAGCAGATAAAAGTGATGAGTGGTTTGCTACAAGAAATAAACCAAAAGCCTCAGGTTAATGGAAGATACTGAGTGAATAAGCATTTGATTTCTAACCAGCACCTATGAGGCCTGATGGAGCTGTTTACAAAAAAATGCTCTTATATCTTGGTTGTGTCCTGCATAGGCAAGGAGGCCTGGGTGGTACAGGATTTTGTATTTCAATCTTTGGAAGCTCTGATATGTTTTAGAAATGAAATCTAATCATCATTACTCCGGATAGAGGAGAACACTTACTGTGATCCGCACTGTGTCTGGAATGATACTGTCTGTGTGTAACTTTATTAGTAACAAATAATTGTCCATTCTGAGACAGTTCTATGGAACATTGCCCTGGTTGGGAATGGAGTAATTTTAATGAGCTGTGAACAATGAAGATTTGATTGGAGCAGCTGTTCAAATAAGTCTAAACCAATTGCTTATAATGGTTGTTACAGACCTGGTGGTAGTGCTAGTCTCATTTCTACCATGGAAGGGCTTCTGACACTTAAGGGGTTTTGTTTTGTTTTCTCTCACTCTAGTCCAGGCTGACCTGGAATTCACTTTGTAGCCACAAACCTCAAGCCTTGAACTCCTAGCAGTTCTCCAACCTCAGTCTCCCAAGTGCTGGGATTAAAAGTGTGTACCACCAACCACCATGTCTTGAACTTGTGA
>PVHP010011302.1:0-45518 GCA_004024765.1 Zapus hudsonius | reverse complement strand
GGCCAGGAGAACCTGGCTGATTACTAGGCTATCCATGGTCCCCTGTCACAAGGACTGATCCAGACGACCAATCGAGGAGGTTATCCAGCGGACTGGGGAGGGGAGGGCAGTGGGGAATTGGGGATAACAACTCATTGTTTGCCCACTAAATGTTGTAACTCATTATGGACAATAAATTTAAAAAAAAAAAAAAAAAAGAAGCTTGCCTGCAAAGCCTAATAACCCAGTACCCACGTAAAACCAGATGCACAAAGTGGTGAGTGCATCTGGAATTCATTTACAGTGGTTGGTGTGCGCATTCTCTCTTCTCTCTCTCTCTGCTTGCAAATAAATAAGCTAAAAAATACTTTAAAAAAGGCAAAGTGCCTATTCTAATTCCCTCACAAATCTATCTCCTGCTAAGATCAACTCTGAAAAGGCTAAGTGTCTTTGTAAATTTTCTATCCATTTTTTTAAAAGCCAGGCTTTGTAAGGACTTAAATTTCAACAGACAACTCTTCTTAGATCCCAAGTCTATACCTCAGCTCAGATATTAACAGAGTCATGACCCTGTGCCCCAACACATTTTTATTGCTGTATTTTTCTAATTTAAAAAATTAAAGCAGGGTTGTGGATGTAGCTCAGTTGGTAGGGTGCTTACCTAGCATGCACAAAGCCTTGAGGCTCAATCCCCAGAAGTGCACAAGCCAGGCATGGTGGTTCATGCCTATAATCGCAGCACTAGAGAGGTAGAGTCAGGAGATTCAGAAGTTCAAGGCCAATCTCAGCTGTATATTATTCACTGTGAGGCCAGCCTGGAACATGAAATCTATCTTTAAAAAAAAGAGTGAGAGAAAGAAAAGAAAAAATTGGGGCTAGGAATGTGCCCTGGTGGTAGAGGGCTTGCAATAGCAGGCATAAGGCCCTGGGTTCAATCTGTAGTATAAGAAATGAACCAGAGAGAAAGAAAAAGGAAGGGAACAAAAAGAGAGAAGGGGCGGGAGAGGGAAGAGAAGGAAAAATAGAGAAAGAAATATAGAAGGAAGGAAAGAAGGAAAAATAAAGAAGAGAGGAAGAAAGAAAGGAAGGAAATGAGGAAAGAAAAAGGGAAAAGAAAAGGGAAGGGAGGCCAATCAAAGCAAAGAGTACATTCTAGGAAGAAAGCAAATGTTGTCAGTTACTAAGTATTTATCACAGAGCAGACCCACTGTTTTCAGCTTTCAAAATTCCAAACTGAAGCCGGGCGTGGTGGTGCACGCCTTTAATCCCAGCACTCGGGAGGCAGAGGTAGGAGGATCGCAGTGAGTTCAAGGCCACCCTGAGACTACAGAGTGAATTCCAGGTCAGCCTGGGCTAGAGAGAGACCCTACCTCGAAAAACAAACAAACAAAAAAAGAAGCTGCAGCAAATGTGCTCAGTTCTCAAATATCAAGGCACCACCAAAGGGCTCTAAATTTTTGTTTACACAAGCTCATCAAAAATTTTTGATCCCAGCACTTAGGAGGGTGAGGTAGGAGGATCACCCTGAGTTTGAGGCCAGATTGGACTACAGAATGAATACCAGATCAGCCTGAGCTAGATCGAGACTCTGCCTCAAAATAAACAAAAAAACAAACAAATAAATAAAATAAAAAGCCTTTTCCTCCCATAAGATGCTTCTGGTCAGGTGTTTGTACAGCAACTCAAAGCTGACTACACCAATAATCCTATTATTTAAAAGTGTCACAGTGGGGCTGGAGAGATGGCTCAGCTGTTAACGTATTTGCCTTCAGAGCCTAAGAACCCATATTTAATTCCCCAGTACCCATGTAAAGCCAGATGCACAAGGTGGCACATGCATCTGGAGTTTGGTTGCAGTGACTAGAGACTCTGGCACACCCATTTTCTCTATGTGCCCCTTTCTCTCAAATATATATATTTGAGAGAATATATATATATATATAAGTGTCACAGTGGAGAATGTGATCTTAAACATTACTAGTACTCAACTACTTCCTTGTTTACTGTTTTTTCCCCTTCTATCTGGGAGGCTCTGGCAAAACAGGGAGGCATCTGCAACCCAGATTAAATCACAAATCTGCCACTTACTACCCATATGATAACAGGCTAGGTCCTTAACCCCTCTGAGCCTGGCATATACTACATGCTCATTAACAATGGTTTTGATTCTACTTATTTTTTGGCATTTCAAAATACTGTCAACCATGAAGTTCATACTTTCAAACATCATAACCATCTTCAGTCAAAAACCTTTGAGGAAATTCCTGTCCAGATTTGGGGCTTCGATCTCCCTCCAGGCCAAGAGAAAGGTGGGATACCAGTGTAGCATAATTTGGTGGCTAGCTTATCCAATTAAAAAGTAACCAAGGGAGCTGGAGAGATGGCTCAGCAAATAAAGGTGCTTGATTGCAAAAGACTGTCAGCCATCCAAAAAAGACTGTCAGTCAGGGTTCAATTTCCTAGCACCCATATAAAGCCAGGTACAAAGTTGGCATACACATCTGTGATCCCAGCATACCTACAGCAATAGGAGGTGGAGCAAGGAGTCTGGAAAACAGATTCTGTCTCAAAAAAAGGTTGAAGGAGAGGATGGACCTTGAGGTTGTCCTCTGACCTCTACTATTGCATATATGGCCCTCCACCTCCACACACACACACACACACACACACACACACACACACACACACACACACACAAGTTTGAAAAATAAAAGTAATTAAGCCAGGTCTGATGGCACATATCTACGATCTCAGCACATGGGCAGATGAAGCAGGAGGATCATGAGTCTGAGAACAGAAGGTAATCATGACTTGTTCATGAATCGGGCATGGTGACCTACTCCTTTTAATCCCAGCACTCAAGAGGCAGAGGTAGGAGGATCACTATGAGTTCCAAGCCCCCCTGAGACTACATAGTGAATTTCAGGGCTAGAGTAAGCCCCTACCTCAAAAAACAAAAACAAAAACTTATTCATGAAAGTTTTTAACATTAATTAACAAAGTACTTAGCTCAGAAATCATATAATATGCATTCAATATATATTAGGATTAAAAATCTAGCAACATTACTACGTCCTTCTCCCCTAAATTGAAATTTCTCACATTTCCATATAAATGAAACAAGCTCAAGCATTAATGGAAACAAAGATGCATATAACACATACAGGTCAACAGCAGAGATCACGTACCTTTACAAGGGAAATCTGAAGATTGATTGTCTTTCCATTCTTGAGGAGATTCTGCAATTTCCTGCTATGAAGAATGTTATCTACATAGACCCAAAGCCTTTCAACAATATCTTCCTTTAGTTCAAGTTTTTTCTTATAAAATGCAACCAGTGATTGTCTTGCCCAATCAAGTAAAACCTGAATATGGAGAAGACATACCATCAAAATAAATTAACTTCTTTTAGAAAAGACACTGTACATTAGAGATATTCAGCCATGACTGAATCCAAGTACAAAGGAAAAACAAATAAATAAATGTCATTTAAAATTCACCTGTAGTGAGCACATACCTGTTGTTACCAGCTACTCTGGAGCTAAGAGGAAGAACACTCCAGCCTATAAATTCAAGACCAGCCTGAGCAGCACAGCAAGATCCTGCCTCAAAATTTAAGCAAATAGGCTAAGTGTGGTAGCACAAACCTGTAACTCTTGTACTTAAAAAGCTGAGGCAGAAGAATCTCAATTTTAAGGGTAACTTGTCTTAAAAATATTTTTAAAAAAAAAGAAAGAAAAAGAGAAAAGAAACCTGGCGTGGTGGTGCACGCATGCCTTTAATCCCAACATCCAGGAGGCAGAGGTAGGAGGATCACCATGAGTTGGGAGGCCAGCCTGAGACTACAGAGTGAATTCCATCCAGGTCAGCCTGGGCTAAAGTGAGACCCTGCCTGGAAAAAAAAAAAAAACAAAAAAACTTTGGCTGGGCATGATGGGGCACACCTTTAATCCCAGCACTTGGGAGGCTGAGGTAGAAGAATTGTCTTGAGTTCGAGACTACATAGTGAATTTCAGGTTAGCCTGAGCTAAAAGGTGACCCTACCTTGAAACATCCCCCCCAAACAAAAACCTTCACTGGTAGTGATATTAATCATATGTATAACATATATACATATATATTTTTTTAGAAACAGGGTCTTACTCTAGCCCAGGCTAACCTAGAACTCATAGCAACCCTCCTACTTTAGCCTCCAGCCTGCTGAGATTGAAGGTGTGAACTACCACATCCAGAAAATGTTTTGAAGTTTTAAAATGTTTATTATTAAGGAACAAAAATGAAAAAAAAATTATTTATTCATCTGGGGCCAATGAAAAGTTTCAGGTAAAACTCTAACATGTCTCACCCCCTTTTCTAAGACGTAGAAACACAATAAATGGCTACAATGACACAGACTAGGTCATACAAAGAAAAAGGCATTGAGAGTCAGAATACTGCGATGTGTGCTGGTTTCCCCAAGACCCAGCAGTTTAAATTTACCCAATTCCCGTGACACAGCCAAGGGGAACTGACCCACGAGTGCTTTGTGAGAAGGAAGGTCGTAGAAATGCAGTACAACATTCTTCCTCATGCATAAAGTACTGAGAAAAGATGGTGGGGCCTCAGTGCTTACAGCCCTGGGATTTGGGGATGGACTCCAGGGCCTCGGGGAGGCTTGGCAAACACCAAGCCACTGAGCAACCCCTCTGCAAAGGTGCTCATCTCTTTATAGCTGAATTGTCAAGATGTGTGGAGAATAACAAATGCTGAAAGGAAAAGAGATAAGAACAGCAGAGGTCTTGATCAAGCTGCCTGCCAGGCTGCCTGCCTGAGACAAGACCGGGTGCAGCAGGTGCTGACCCTGCTGGACACGCCAGTTGTCCTGCACGCACATGTCATCATCATCTAACACCGAGAATCCATTTTTTAAAGTCTTATTTATTTGCATGGGGGGAGGGGCTCTTTTGCCACTACAAAGGAAAGTCTGTCTGGCTTTATGTGGGTGGGCACTGGGAAATTGAACTTGGGCTGTCAGGCTTTGCAAGCAATCACTTTTAACCACTGAGCCATCTCCCCAGTCTGAGAATTTTTTTTTTTTTTGGTTTTTTGAGGTAGGGTCTTGCTCTAGCCCAGGCTGACCTGGAATTCACTCTGTAGTCTAAGGTTGGCCTCGAACTCACGGCAATCCTCCTACCTCCTGAGTGCTGGGATTAAAGGCGTGCGCCACCACGTCCGGCTGAGAATGCATTTTTAAAAATATATTTTGATTCATTTATTTGCAAGCAGAGAGAAGTAGAGAGAAGAAAGGCAGAGTATGGACATGCCAGGGCTGCCAGCCACTGCAAACATGGGCCACTTTGTGCATCTGCTTTATGTGGGTACTGGGGAGTTGAACCCGGGTCATTAGGCTTTGCAGGCATGTGCCTTAACCACTGAACCATCTCCCCAGCCCCAAGAATCCATTTCTGATACATCTTGTGCTATTCTCTTTACCATGAACTTTGGGATGCATTTCAACCCAATCTCATTAACGTGTCATCCTAGTGTTTATTGCATTAACTACTTTTAGCCAAATAAGCTTAAGAAATATCAACAAAAGCACACTGCATTGGTTACCTACCTATTTCTAGCATGGCTTCATACAAACACTAATGCTTCTCAACTTCCCAACCTTCAACCTATCAAAATGAAAGCACTCACTGCTTTTTTCATTGACACTTTTAACTTCCAACAAAGTTTCCTCCCCAATCTGTTTTCCAATCTTTTCATTAGATGTCAACATTCACCCTGAGACTACATAGTGAATTCTAAGGTCAGCCTGGGCTAGAGCGAGACCCTACCTCAAAAAAAAAAAAAAAAAAAAAAGTACAGATGTGATTTACACATGTAATTCTTTCAGATCATAAAAATGTCAGTTTAGGGGCTGAAAAGTGGTTAAGGCACTTGTCTGCAAAGCCTAATAACCTGAGTTTGGTTCACCAGTACCCACTTAAATCCAAATGCACAAAGTGGAGCATTCATCTGGAGTTTGTTTGCAGCAGCTGGAGGCTCTGATGCACCCAGCCTCTCTTTTTTCTTGCTTTTTTTGTTTGTTTGTTTTGTTTTTCGAGGTAGGGTCTCACTCTAGCCCAGGCTAACCTGGAATTCACTATGTTGTCTCAGGGTGGCCTTGAACTCACCGCAATCCTCCTACTTCTATCTTCCAAGTGCTGGGATTAAAAGCATGTGCCACCATGTCCAGCTCATTAATAATTTTTAAATGTCAGCTTAACATTTAACTTACTTGTTCTTTATTTGGAAGAAAACACTGGTGGGAAATCCAAGCAAAGTGAGCTAGTTTTAATTTATCTTCCCAGGAAGTTGTCTTGCTTTTAAGCTTAAAAGAAATGCCAGAATAAACAGCAGCCATTGCTACAAGTTACCTACAAATAAAAACAATGGAAAATAGCATTACAACGAGGCATAGCCAAATAGGGATCTATAAATGAACAATATGTGTCTTATTGCATTCAATTACAAATTGTTAGTGATTTAAAACAGGTAAATTAGACATGAGTAACAGAAAATGGATAAGTACTCCCATTGCATGTGCCAAATCAGAACAGCTGTCAAGAGCTGTTTCCTCTGCCTTAGGAACCAACGGGCGGGCGGGAATGCATGCGCCCAGGGAGAAGCGCAGGAGAGGGCTGGAGAGATTGCTCAGTGGGTAAAGGCACTTGCTTGCAAAGCCTGACATCCCAGGTTTAATTCCCCAGTTACATACTTAAAGCCAGATGCACAAAGTGGCACAGGTATCTGCAGTTTGTACGCATGCGTGCACCCCCAAGGAAAGCACGTCCCCCAATACAATGCCAGTGACTGCCAGGGCAGGGTCCTTCAAACAGCACTCCCCCATGAGAGGTTCCCGCAGAAGGGGCTCCCTCAGATCCGCTCCCCCAGGTGAGGCACCCGAAGGGGCTCCCTCAGATCTGCACCCCCAGGTGAGGCACCCCTAGAAAGGGCTCACTCAGATCCACCCCTCCAGGTGAGGCTCCCCCAGGTGAGACAGCCTAGAAGGGGCTTCCTCAGATCCGCTCCCCCAGGTGAGGCACCCCCAGGTGAGGCTCCCCTAGGAGGGCTCGCTCAGATCCACTCCCCTATGTGAGGCACCCCCAGGTGAGGCTCCCCTAGGAGGGGCTCCCCCGCCAGGGCTTCCCCGGGAGCTCCCTCGGGCGGGACCCCGCACCGCCGGGGCTCGCGCATGGACGACGCAGCCGGGATGTGTCCGTGCCCCACGAAGACTCAGCCTCTACCAGCAGCGATTACCTGGCGGCTCCGAATCTCCCGGCCGCACGTGAGGGAGGCGCTTCCGGCAGACGTTGACGCCGACGGCGCGGGGCGGGGCGTCACGCAGGCATCGCCAAGCGAGCGCCGAGTGCGCCCTTGGCCGCGGCGTTGCGCGTCGGCGGCCCAGCCCGGCGCGCCCGCTCCGTCAGGCGGTCGGTCATGGGGCGGCCGCCCAGAGCCACGGGCGCGGCAGGGCGCGGAGGCCCGGCTAACCGGCCGCGGAGCGAGACCCTGTGGTAGACGACGGATACGGAAACAGCCGGGGCCGGGGCGACGGCGGGGCAGCGGGAGCCGCCTGGGATGTTCAGTGAGCGCGGGCGGGCGGGCGGGGAGGGGCGGGCGGGGCAGGGGCGAGGAGAGGGGGCGGGGCCTCGCGCCGGGCGGGGGAGGGGAGAGGCGGGGCCTCGCGCCGGGCGGGGGACGGAGGGGCGTGGTCTCGCGCCGGGCGGGGGACGGAGGGAGGGGCGGGGCCTCGCGCCGGGCGGGAGGGCGGTCGCGGGCGCCGCGTTCGTCTCCCGCTCGCTCGCTCGCGCACCTGCGCAGACCGGACGTCCTCCCCCGGGCCCGAGCGACCCCGCACGTGGCGGCCTCGGCTGCACGCGGCTCGGAGGTCCCCGCCGGGCGCCCTCGCGCCCACCGCCGCGAGCTCTCGAGGGCGCTCGGCGGCGGCGGCGGAAGTGGGCAGCGGGCGCCCGGTTCGGCGCTACCGGCCGTGAGTCGCGGCCCCGCGGTCCTCGCAGGCGCTGTGGCTCCCGCGTCGAGAGGTGAGTGCGCTTTACCTGGATCCCAGCTCGCAGGTGGAGAGCACACGCAGGTGGCCGCGGCGCGCTGGCGTTCCTTCCCGAGCCGGGACCCGGAGCTCCGAGAGCGACCCCAGCCTCTGCGGGCCCTGCTTGCTGGGAAGGGAGCCGTCCGTGGGTCACCGGCAAAGCCGAATGTCACCATTCGAGCCGGTGACCCCAGAGCCCAGGATTACAACCAAGTCTGAAGTCACCTGAGTCTGAGTTTGCCCGGGTCTGGAATGGAATGGAATGTATTATAGCTCAAAACTGGACCCAGCTGCGAATGCTGGCCCTCACCCGTCATCCCAGCACTCAGGCAGGAGGGTTGCCATGAGTTCCAGGGCCAGCCTAGGCTATAGAGTGAGACCAGTGTCTCAAAAAAAAAAAGAAGAAGTTGCATGCTAACTTTGGCTTTCTTTACGAATTCTAAAACGAATATTAAAAAAAAACAACCTTAGTGGTTTTGCATTGGCCATTTTTGTCATCAATAATGTTAGTTTCTCTCTGGACAGAATATCTGCTTCCTTGTGTGGGCTTCTATCTCTGTGAAGCAAGCTTCACCTGGTTGCTTAGTAACTTTTTTTTGTTTGGTTGGTGTGGTTTTTTGTTGTTTTTTATTTTTTTGTAGGGTCAGTATGTAAGCACCTGTGAAAGACATCTCTGATGAAAAAGAGGGACTTGTTATTTTTGTGTGTTTTAGCTGTGAATGGCTAGAGCCTTGGAGAGCATGTATGACACAAGCTTTATTCAGTGGACTATACTAGAAGTCATATTTCCAGACATCTGGGGTGGTATCTGCTGTGCTCACTCTCTGAGCACATATCTGGTGAGCACTCACCCTTCTTCCCCAGGAAGCCCGTGGTCCAGTGGATGAATGAGGCAGAGGGTACTGTCAAGGGTGCAGGTGCAGGCCCTGCAACCAGACGGCAGGGTCCCTGTGACTAAGCAAGTTGTCTGACTGCCCTGAGGCTGAGCTTTCCCATCTGAAAAATGTCACCTACCAAATAGAGTTGTGAGCATTCAAGGAAATAATCAATGGGAAGTGAATATGCTGGCTTCCCGGTAGTGGAGTGCGTTGGATAAGCATTAGATACCATGATGGTGTAGGAAACAGCAGTATGGCCTGTACTTTGATGGTGTCTGGTTCAGTTGGTGGAGCAGCAAAGATCAAAGAAGCCTTAAGAGGAAGAGATGTCCAGGCTGATCTGTGAAACATCAGAATTTAACCAGACCAAACCAAACCAAACTGGCATGCCAGTGTGAGGGTGCCTCCATCTTTGGCCTGGCCAAAGCCTCTGGGGTAAAAGCCCACACAGTAAAGTGAGCAGTGAGGATTGCTCCAAGTAGGTAACAAAGACAACCTCAATGATACAATTGGATTTTTTTTTTTTTAATCCTCCACCCCAGTAAAAGCAGTAAACTTTAAACTGAACTTGGGTCCATCACATTGGTTTTTAGATACTGGAATGAAATAAGAAAGCTCAACCCCACTCCAGTTTAGCAAGAGCCCAGCTCAGCACAGTGGGCTTTTTAATCCATACCTGGAAGCTTAGAAAGTACTTACAGAAGGCATGAAGGAAACACCGAGGTCATTACAGGCAGTTTCCTTCCTGAAAACCACATTCTGGCTTTATGTATACCTGGTTATAAGGCAAGGTTCTTCACAAGTCTCCCTATGAAAAGAGGATGTCATCCCAGCTGGGCTCTACAGTCAGGCACATTTGGACACTTTTAAACACAAGACACATACCAAAGTGGAGCAGCATAGTGGTTCTGGATTGGGACATTGATCAGTCTTAGCAAATAAGGTAAACAAGCAAAGGGGGACAAAGGAAGATCAATGGTTATTATCACTGGGGTCATGTCTCGTTTGTCTCACAGAGCACAGGTATAGATGACATTGGAAACGGCTTTTACAGATCACAAGCATGCACAGAAAGTTAAACTGGACATGGTTGTGTAGGCCTGTGATACCAGCAGTAGGAAGGCAAAGCGCTGGAGGATTGAAGTTCAGGATCAGGGCTGAGGAGATGGATTAGCAGTTAAAGGTGCTTCTGTGCAAAGTTTGCCAACCTGAATTCAATTCCCCAGTACCCACATAAAGCCAGATGCAAAAAGAGGCCCACACATCTGGAGTTAGCAGCAGCAAGAGGCCCTGGCATGGCCATTCATTTTCTCCCCATTCTAAAATTTTTTAAAACAGCAGAGAGAGAGAGATCAGACTGAACTGTATAAGGAGTTTGGGGCCAGTGAGGAGTACATAGCTAGACCCTGACTAAAATTTGAAATTAAAAAGAGGGTTGGGTCTAAGGGATGAAAAAGGACTCACTACCTTAGGCTGAGATTTTGAGCAAAAACATCATGTATGAATTCAAGAATCAAGAAGTGCCATAAGGGCTGGACCTCGAGCTCTTGCCTAGCATGTGTAAGTCCCTAGGTTTAGTCCTCAGTACTACAAATAACAAAATGCTAGGATTTTGTTTGTGTGTTTAGTTGGTTTATAAATAGTGCTTTGTGGTAACCAACTTAGTAAATGTTAAGTGGGGTGTTCTGGAAAGTAGGTTTTGTTTTTTGAGTTTGGGTCTTGCTATGTATCCCTGGCTGGCCTCGAACTCAGGACTCCTAGTGCTGATGGGCATGTACCAGCATTGTGAGTTAATGCTTTTAAGCTAAGATGCTGATGAATTTGTTCCACAGAGTGGTACTGTGCTCCAACCACTGGCCACATGTGGCTGCTTGAAATGAATTGAGGTTGACAGCTCCTCTTTTGCACTAGCTGAGAAGCTTTGTGTGCCTGGTGGCTGTGCTGAGTGGAGCAGACTGGGAACATTTGCATCCTGGCTGAAAATGTTGGGACATGGCTGTTCTAGAATGCAAAGCTGAAGACCATCCATCCCACTTGGAGGTACACTCATTCCAACACATCTTCTGATACCAGGAACACGTTTTTGTGACTTCATTTGCGGCATTCAGGTTCAGAGCACAATAAGCTTAGGAAAACACATTCCCTTACTTTTAGAGAGCAAAGCATTTTGTTTCTTCTGTCTATAGCGATAAACCTACGGCATGAAAGATTTCATTATGTGGCCAAACATAGTACTGTAGACCATGCCATGCCCTTCCATGTTAATGAAGTGTGTAGGGATCAGTCTTTCTGGTTGTAAAACAGTCTTAAGTAGGGATAAAGTATTTGTGGAATTATTGATTCATAGAAATCCAAAAAGGTAGCAAGCCTAAAATGTGTGCATGTGTCTGGGTGCATGCAAGAAGACAACTTCTGGTGTTTTTCCTTTTCCACACATCCCTGCTAATTGTTAGCTTCTGGATTTCCCTGGCTCCATTCCCACTGCTGTGGGGAGTTGGGATTATACACACCTGAGCCATTTTACTCTTGCTTCACATGGGCACTGAGGAGAAAAGAATTCCAGTGGTCTTTAATGATTGAGCCATCTCCCTAGCCCCCTTTCCCTTTATGCTTAATGTCAGTTTCAAAGATGAGAAAATCCTTGTCTCCAGAGGACTTCCTCTGTTTGGGAAAAACTGGGGAACAGTGGTTTCAAGAGTGTACAGCCTGCATTGGGAGAAAGGGTGGAGAGTAACAGCTTTGTCATTTACTCTGGCTGTATCCTTCAAGGTGATTAAAGGTGGGTGGAGGTTGGAATAATCAGGTAGCTAGGAGAAGTACAAATGGTTCAGCTTAGAAAGAAATTTAAAATGGGATTTGGAGGTACCTTGGAAATATGGGAGAGAGAAACAGAAGAAATTCTGAAGATAATGACTAGTGTATTTGCTTTAATAATGAGTGATGGCTTCATTAAACTGTTTAGGACTCAAGTGTGTTGTTTTACTCCTGTAATCCCAGCACTTCAGAGGCCGATGGCTGCTGCAGGTGAAAGGTCTGCCTGGGTTACAGAGTAAGACCATATCTTAAAATACAAAAAGAAAAAAAAAAAAAAAGAAAGAAAGAAACACACCTTTGATCTCAGCACTCAGGAGGCTGAGGTGGGAAAATTATCATGAGTTCTAGGCCAGTCTGGATTACAGACTGAGTTCCAGGTCAATCCAGGCTAGAGTGAGACCCTACCCCAAAGACCAAAAAAATAAATAAAAATGCTGGCCAAGAATATCCTAGTGGCTGGGCTGGATGCTGCTGAACACCTGTCCTTTTGACATTCCCCTCTGGGGTTACTCGCTTCCAGCTCCTTCCTACTTTGTCCTTTTCTCATTACTCACATTCCCTACATCATCACACAATGCATACAAGGCTCACTCACTCTTCAGTCCAACCAAGCTCCTCAGCTCAGCATACTAAGATATTTCTGCAGGATGAAGAAATGCCCAAAACAAGGTGCTCACAGCAGAATTAATCTCCCCTTGAGTCCACCATTGTCACCTTAACAGTGCACTAGAAGGAGCTGCAGTTTTTCCTACATGGTGATTATTTTACATGGTGGCTTTGTTAAGTATTAGTTGAACGTAGGCAACCTTGAGAAGAAAAGAATGTTTGACATCTTTTCTACCTTTAAAAGTTAAGGAATTTTATTTGAATTGAAAACTGAGTGTCTTGAAATTAACAATCTAAATCCTTTTATTTGTGGTTTATTAAGTTACTGGAAATCTGGGCAGGTGTCTCACATCTGAGTCTCAAGAGACTTAGGTTTATTTTAAGGAGGAACCCTCCACACACGCATGCGTGTCCATTCATGGATACTAGTGCCATGAAAATCAGTCTGGGGCTGATTTCTCTGAGGAACTCTTTCCATTATTGGAATAAAATAGCTCAGCTGGTTGGATCATGTCTCTGGTATTTGAGTTCTACAGTTCCTTCCTTGAGGTCCTAGGCCTAAGGGCTGGCTCACTGCCCATCCTCAGGTTGGGTTCCTTACAGTAGCTGGATTCAAGCAACCTCTATTTTATGTAGTTAGCTAGTTAATTTGGGCACAATCGTTAAGTCAGCTACTGCAAACAAGTGTCTTCCAAACACAAATATGGCAGGGTTTTCCTAATTATACTTACTTTCTTGCCTCTTTTTGAGACATAGCCCAGGGTTGCTTTCATCCTTTTGCTTCCTCTACTGGGATAGGCACATGCCACCATGCCTAATTGCTTATACTTCTCTGTAGACATGCACATGCCTTGAGGACACTTCACAGGTTCTGCTTTCCTGTCAATTGTGTGTCTCATGTGCATTTTTTTTCACTGTCAGAGGGGCTTGATTAGAATACTCATGGACAAACTTGGTGTGTGTGTGTTCCCATGACAACAATGGAAAATCTAGAAAGCTCTTTGTCTTGGCTAAGTATGGAATTGGCCTGGTTTGGCAGAGTCAGAAACTGGGCACTCTGAAAGTTAGGTTGGAATCATTTTTAGCACATTGTGGGGTGTGGGCGAAGCTAGTTGGATTAATGATTTTTTAATTTGGGAAAGGGCAATACGTTCACAGCTTCTGCATGCATTTGATTTTTTTCTCTCTAAATATAACACTGATTCAGAATCTCCAAGGGTGAAGTTATTTCTACACATACACACACTCAGGGATTCTTGAATAACCAGGTTAGAGAGCCATAGACTGTCATTTATGTAGTCAGACTGAATAGCCATGCTGAAGGGTGGCCACAAAGAAACCGTGCTCTGGCCTCATTGATGAACAGTGATGCCTTTCAAAGTATCAGAGCCCTGTGTTAGCTATTTTAAAAAAGAAGCTTCATTTAAAATAGCACATCAGTGCACTGAATACCATCATGAAGAAAGGCACGTTCCATAGTGGGAGGGCATCTTAGTATGGGTAATTTATTAGTGTTCACTATATCACCAGATCGCAGCCTTGTCATACCTAGCACCCCTCCTTTCTGAAAAATACTTTGTGTCCTTTGGGATAATCCTGGAATAAATATACAAATAGCATAATCATTGCCTCCCAGTGTAATATAGAGTTGATGGCATAACATTTTCTATTATATGCATTTGCTTGCTTTGTGTGTGTTTCCAGCCTTCCTTGCTCTTCCTGTGACTTAGGAATTGGAAGATGGGTCTTCTATAAATCAGTTTAGAAGGAAAAAGGCATTTAAAGATGCTCTTTGAGCAATGTGTTAGCCAAGGTAAAGGGAAAGTGTGTAATTGTATACTAATATACCATGTTTGCTAAAAGAAATTGCACATGAATAAGATTTAGAGTAAATTTTAGCCAGGCGTGGTGGCACACGCCTTTAATCCCAGCACTCAGGAGGCAGAGGTAGGAGGATCACCATGAGTTCAAGGCCACCCTGAGACTACATAGTGAATTCCAGGTCAGCCTGGACTAGAGTGAGACCCTACCTTGAAAAACAAAACAAGAAGATTTAGAGTAAATTTTAAAATATTTTTTAAATTTTATATATAAGCAGAGACAGAATGGGCACACCAGGACCTATTACTGCTGTAAACAAACTTCAGATACATGCTCCATTTTGTGCATCTGGCTTCATGTGGGTACTGGGGAATCGAACCCAGGCCATCAGGCTTTGCAAGCAAATGCCTTTAACCGCTGAGCCATCTCCAGTCCTAGAGTAAATTGTTTAAAAATAGCTAAATAAGGGCTGGAGAGATGGCTTAGTGGTTAAGGTGATTGCCTGCAAAGTCTGATGGCCTGGGTTCAATTCCCTAGTACACACATAAAGCAAGATGCACAAAGTGGCACATACATCTGGAGTTCATTTGCAGGGGTTAGAATCCCTGTCACAACCTCCTTCCCTCTCCTTCCCCCCCTCTATAGATAGATAGATAGATAGATAGATAGATAGATATAGATATAGATATAGATATAGATATAGATATAGATATATGCTTGTAAATAAATGAAATATTTAAGGAAAAAACAGCTAAAGAACACCAGGCATGTGGTCCAGCATGCCTCTAATCCCAGCACTCAGGAGGGCAGAGGTAGGAGGATAACAAGTTCAAGGCCAGCCTGGAACTACAGAGTGAGTTCCAGGTTATCCTGAGCAAGAGTGAGCCCCTACCTAGAAAAAAATCAAGAAAAGGAAAGAAAATAACTTTGCTAGGTGTGGTGATGCATGCCTTTAATCCTAGCACTCAGGAGGGCAGAGGTTGGAGGGTCGAAGTGAGTTGGAGGCCAGCCTGAGACTACATAGTGAATTCTAGGTCAGCCTGGGCTAGAGCTAGACCCTACCTCAAAGGGGGGGGGGGGGCTGGAGCCATGACTCAGCAATTAAAAAAAAAAAAGTACTTGCTTGTAAAGCGTACTGGCCCAGGTTCTACTTCCCAGTACCCACGTAAAGCCATATGCACAAAGTGGCATGTGTGTCTGGAGTTTGGTTGTAGTGATGAGAGGCCGTTACAATACTGGGAAGATGATTCTCTAGTAGGAGGGCCTGAATTCTCTTCCCTAGGACCCACAGACAACTAGGTGGCCACATACATTTGTAGCCCCAGAACTCTGCAGAGCAGAGACCAGAGAATTTCTGGGACTCAGGAAAACCACAGCTCCACATTCAGAAAGAGACTGTCTCAAGGACATACACAGTAAATTATAGAAGGGTGTTCAGACGCTCAACATTCTCCTCTAGCCCCCATACTCCTGTGAGCCCATCTGCTCATCTATCACACACACCACACCTTGTATACTACACATATACAGAAAAGAAAAGAATTACAGACTGGGGGAGCATCTCTGTGGTAGAACAGTGGACTAACATGGGAGACCCTGGATGTCATCACTACCACCACAAAAAATAAAGTAGCCTGTCTCTCCTGTTGGTGACTTCCCACCTAGTCTACATCTGTTTGCCCTGTGTCTGGGCATCTCAGGTTCTTTGTGTGTCATCCTTGCGCAGGGGCCATGCTAATCTTCTCTGTATCGTTCCAATTTTAGTATATGTGCTGCCGAAGCGAGCACATCAGGTTCTTTGATTTTGTGCTACCTCCTGCCTTTGCTTTTAAAAAGCAGCTTCACTGCTAATAGAAAATAAATGGCCTGAAATTCAAACTGGCCTCACTTACTTGATGGTAGGAGTGCTAACAAATAGCTCCTTGGGGCTGGTTAAAACGATGGCATTAAACTAAGTTTGTCATTTTGGTAGTTGGCTGTATGGCCACTGGGAAAATAGATAAAATGGAAGAGAGTGCTGCGTAGTCCATAACTAGGGGCTCATCTCTGCTGTACTTCCTGTGCTCCTGCAGGTCATGAAACGAGTGCGCACGGAGCAGGTCCAGGTGGCGGTGTCCTGCTACCTGAAACGCCGGCAGTACATGGACTCGGAAGGCCCCCTGAAGCAAGGCTTGAGGCTGTCCCAGACCCCCGAGGAGATGGCCACCAACCTGGCAGGTAATGGGGCTTCTGCAGAGGGCCTGGAACAGAAGCTGCCAGTGCCTGTGTGAGCTCTCTTTCAAGACAAAGCAAGGTGGGCTTCCTGCCCTCAGAGCAGCTCCAAGGAGCACTAGCCCCTCAGCCTTGCCTGTGCTCACTGCACTTCTGAGTCATGTTTCCTTCTTAAGAGCTTTGAGATTATTTTATCTGTACTTGAGGGTATCCTACAAGACTCTTGAATGCGAGAGGTCTGCTGGCATGGAGCCTTGCCCCTAGAAGTCAGGTCTACAGGGGAGATATAATTGGGAATAACCAGTATTGTGCTACAAATGAACTCTAGATGTGTGCTCCACTTATACTTACCTGGCTTTACGTGGGTACTGGGGATCAGGCTGGCAGATTTTGCAGGAAAAAGTCTCTAACTGCTAAACCATCTCTCTAGTACAATATTTTTTTGTTTGTTTTTGTTTTTTGAGGTAGATTCTCTCTCTAGCCCAGACTGACCTAGAATGCACTATGTAGTCTCAGGGTGGTCTTGAACTCATGGCAATCCTCCTACCTCTGCCTTCCAAGTGCTTGGGTTAAAGATTTGTGCTACCACATCTGACTTCTCCCCCCCCCCCAATTTTTTTTTTCTGTTGTTTTAAAATCAGATTCCAAAGCTGGTAGGGGGCTGCAGCAGTAAGTAGAACTGCCCACAAGTTTGAGGCCAACCTTGGCTACAGAGACTCGTATCTCAAGCGAAAAGGAAAGGGAAAGAAGGAGGAAGTGGATTCCATAGGAAACTTGTTATTATCAGAAGTAGGAAATGTTTATCACCATTGCAGGTCACTGAGCTCAAGATTTTATGTGATATGATTCTCATCCTTCCTCTCACTGTTTCTCCTCCCTCCTCTCCCAACCTTTCTCTTTCCTTCCCTCTATCCCATCCCCCTTTGATTTTTGTGAAATAAGGTCTCTGTAACCTAGGTTGTCTTTGCATTCTCAGCCTTTCTCCTCCTTCATTCTTTCAAGTGCTGGGATTATACATGTGCACCATTGCGTCCCAACTTATTTCTTGTACTGAGTTTCTGTGCAATACTGGAAATTTGGGAGAATGTACCATGTGTTAGGGCAATTATAAAAGATGTTAATGGCTGTGTGGAGTAGACTTCATATTACTCCTGTGGTCCAGCCCTGACTCCCCTCCACTCCTCTTTATTTCTGGACTTCCACTCTTCTAGGATATCACCATTGATCCATCCTGGCAGCCGCAATCTCCTCAGCTCCTTTTCACAGCACTATCAGTCAAGGACCCGTTTTGCTTTAAGAGTATACTGTGTGCAACAAAGAAAGTGATGGGATGGTTGAAACCTGAGGAAGTCCTTCACGTGAGGGTCCTGGTTTCATAAAGGTATAACAGAAGTTTCCAGGAGTCCATATGCCTATCACTTTAAAGCAGTATGCTCCTCCCCTTCATACACTTGGAGCTACCATGATGAGCAGGTACCTCACTGTCTAATGGGCCTTCCATTCACTGGAGCAGCTCCTTGGGGGGGGGGGGGGAGACTGGCTGTCACGGCCCTTGGCATGTGCACAGTCTCCTGTTGTCCTGTACCCATAGAATCCAGGGAACAACTCTACCTTTGATGGGAAAGAGGAGACAGCTTGTGTAAGTCATCTCCCAATGTCACTGTGCAGTTTAGATAACAATGTGGCTTTTCAGGATAGGCCCTGTTGTCCCTGGAAGCTAGCAGGAACTATAAGAACATCCTGGATCTTTCTCATTTGTGAGTGGTCAGGCATTCATTGTCTATCTGCTCTAGAATAGGAGCTAACGATAGTAGAACCAGCCAAGATGACTCCCTCCAGGTGCTACTTGTTCCATTGAAACTATAGAGGACCATGGTGTGCGCCAAACTCGAGATGATGATCTGCTCCAGGCTAGCCCCCCTCCCTCCCAGCCCCCAGCCTATAGAAGGAAGATAACTTGTACTGGTTAGAGAGAGCCCAGGTTGGAATTAGGCAAGCTAGCTAGGAGGAAGCAGGACAACCTGAAGTATGGCAGTGGGAATGGAGAGGAGATGGTAACCAGGATTCCTTACGAGGAATCCTGCACTGTGTCATAGCAGGTCACCTGCCGGGATGCAAGAACTCTGCTCTGTGCCCCTTCTGTGCACCATGTTATGACTGCCTCCATACTGCTGCTGTGTCTCTCGCTATCCCTCCATCCATATTGCAATATCTAGATGTGCATTTCACATGTCATTGTGATGGTGACTCCTTAGCCCTTTGCCCTCTGCAAAATTTGATTTTGTTTTTAGGGAGCATAAACTTGGGTCAGACATGAGGACCCACATATTCTTGTCCCCAACACTTGGGAGGGTGAGGTAAGAGGATTGTGAGTTCCAGGCCAGCCTGAGCTATATATACATAGCAAGACTCTATCGCAAAAAGAAAAGAGCAGAAACTCACAAAACACATGTTTTATAAAGGCCCCAGCCTTCCCATAGCACAGAAGGCCAGTAAATAGCTGTTCACTGAGAGAAAATGAAAAGATAGCCATGTTGAGTAAATATTCATCCAGGCCAACCTGGAGATGAGCCTATTTTACATCTAGGGGCTTTCAGGCCCTAAGAGAAATGTCTCTCACAACTGTCCAACAGCCTGAGATAAGAGGATAATACTGTTTGAGGGGAAAGAACATTTAGACTTTTTTGAAATGTTAAATACATAGTGATAAAAAGGAATGTGAGCCAAACTTGGTGACTCACACCTGTAGTCCCAGCACTTTGGAGGCTGAGGCAGGCTGTTGGCCTTGAGTTCAAGGCCAGCCAGACCCTGTCTCAAAAAAAAAAAAAAGTTTTTTTATTGTTTTGGTTTTGGTTTTTCAAGGTAGGTTTCTGGCCCAGGATGACCTGGAATTCACTATGTAGCCTCAGGCTGGTCTAGAACTCACAACAATCCTCTTCTTCCAGTGCTGGGATTAAAGGTGTACACACCACGCCCAGCTCAAAGCAATTTTTTTTTTTGGTTTTTCAAGGTAGGGTCTCACTCTAGCCCAGGCTTCAAAACAGTTTTTTTAGACCAGGTGTGGTCACTCATACCTTTAATCCCAGCACTCGGGAGGCAGGGGTAGGAGGATTGCCGTGAGTTCAAGGCTACCCTGAGACTACAAAGTGAATTCCAGGTCAGCCTGGGCTAGAGCGAGACCCTACCTCAAACAAGGGAACCTAGAATTCACTCTGTAATCTCAGGCTGGCCTTGAACTCACTGCAGTCCTCCTACCTCTGCCTCCCCAGTGCTGGGATTAAAGGCGTGTGCCGCCACGCCCGGCTGGAAAAGAAAATCTTTTTTAAGGAATGTGAGCCAGAGTAACTCTTTCCTCTGAAAAAATAGAAGAGTTGAAAGATGAAGCATCAACCCATCAAATCAAAAAGTGAAATGTGGGGTAGAAGATTAAAGGGTCTTCACGGAGATCCAACCTTGAAATCACAGGAGTCTCAGAAAATAGGAGGGAGTAATGAGAAATGAGGGAAGAAAGTTTCTTAGAACTGCAAGCGTGGCCTTTGAGGTTGAAAGGTCTCTACCACAGCCCATCGTTGCGTATCAGCACAGTCCAGACATTTCCATAGTCTCAGGAACATATGGACCTGTCCAATCTCCCTTTATTGTGCTTTCTACCTTTTCCTTCCTTTTCTCTCATTTTATGGGAGACAGACAGGTATCATTAGTCTGTCCAAGTTTATCAGGACTCTAGAGAATCAGCAGGGAGATCCCATACCCCGTGTTCACCTTGCCTTGTGGGTATTAACCGTCTTGGTGCCCTTTTCTTGTGTGTCTTCCTTTCTAGTCCATTCGGAATCTGGTTGTGCCAACTCTGTGTCTGCAGCTCCTTGCCAGGCAGAACCTCAGCAATATGAAGTGCAGTTTGGACGACTGCGGAGCTTCCTCACTGGTAAGTCCAGGAACCTTTTCTTCACAAGCAGTACAATGCAGATGTCCTCTACAAACTTCTGTATTGTGGGCATGGTGTTAGATGCAAGAAGTTGGGTACTTTTAACACACTTTTGTGTGCAAACAGGGAATTTCTGAAGAGCTAGATCATAAGATTAAAGTTTACAAGGGCAGAAAGAGAACTCTGGGTGTTTAGCCACTATCCTTGACCTTTGGCACAAAGCTAAATCCACCATGGTGAAGAGTATCCTTAAGTGCATGAGGTTTGAACTGTCTGCTCTAATAGCATGCACCTCAGAGTGGCCCTCATGAATCAGGCGAAGAAGTTAGACATCTTTTATGCCAGTTGTTGGGACACAGAATGACCTCTCAAACACAAAGTCAGTGGATGTGTGCTCCAATCCATTCTTCTCACTCGTGTTTGTTTGTTTTATGAGGTAGGGTCTTGCTCTAGGCCAGGCTGACCTGGAATTCACTATGTAGTCTCAGGCTGGCCTTGAACTCACTGCATTCCTCCTACCTCTGTCTCCTGAGTGCTGGGACTAAAGGCATGTGCCACCATGCCCAGCCTATGTTTGTTTGTTTTTTTTTAATGAACTACTTGTGAAAAATAAGCCACTGACCTTCTGGGATTCCCATTTCTTCACACATGAGGTGAAGAGGAAGTTGGATGACTAAACCAAACCGTATCTTCTGGTCCTCAGATGACTGGTGACAACTTAAAGTTGAAGTGTTGCATTAAGAAAACCATGTTGAGGGCTGGAGAGATGGCTCAGCGGTTAAGGCACTTGCCTCCAGTGCCTGAGGCCCCAGGTTCGATTCCCCAGGACCCACATAAGCCAGACCCACAAGGTGGTGGCCCTGGTGAACCTCTCTCTTTCTCTCTCTCTCTCTCTCTCTCTCTCTCTCTCTCTCTCTCTCTCTCTCTCTCTCTCTCTCTGCTTGAAAATGAATAAATAAAATATTTTTTAAAAAAAGAAAGAAAAGAAAACCATGTTGATTCTGGGTTCTAATGAAAGGCTCTTGTAGAGTCCCTTTGTATGCAAAGCACCTTGTAAGAAGAGACATGACCACATGTACCTGTAACTTCAGCACTGAGGGGGCTAGATACGGGAAGAATATTAGGCTTAATGGTTAGCCAGTCTAGCTGAAAAATGGTGAGAGATCCTGGCTCAAGGAAATAAGGCAGAAGGGTGATAGAGGACATTCTGCATCTTCTGGCCTCTGTATGCATGCACACATAAATACCACACTTATAACCCTACATTCAGTACAGTCAGCCTAGTTGGTCATTCTCCCCTACATGGGCTTGGTCCTCTTGCTCACAGTTCATCCTTTGATCTGGATGCCACACACTTTGGTTCTACTTTTCCTGTCTCTTTGTTTGAGCTCCTCTTCTTTAGGGCCTCATCCAGTGTCACAAAACTGTCTCTGGGCCTCTACTCTGCACACTCACTGTTCTCCCAGCAGCCACTGCTTGCCTTGGTGGCCCTGGTTTGATCCAATCTGTAGGATCTTTGCCCTACAGCCTGTGCTCACCAGTGCAGCAGGTGAACCCTGAGTCTCATCTGAGGATGGTGGTACAGCCTAAGTGCCCCTAGAGCTTTCCCTGGTGTCATGTGAGCTTTCATCACTTTGTAAGGGCTCAATTTGCATCCCCATGTAGAGCAAAAGTCTATGTCTTTTGTAAACTCCAGCCCAGTTTCCCGTGGGGTGGTGCCTTGTGATTATAATTCAATATCTTCCTAGCTACTTTTTTTTCTCTTCCCTAATATACCTTCCCCTATCCTCAAAGTCCTCCTCATCCTCACTTTTTTTTCTCCCTGAAGTGGTAGCTGCAACTAGAACTCTACCATCCCCTCCTACCACATTGTCCTGCTCCAGCTCTTCCTCCTTCTCTTTCTCATTGCCTCCTGGGCCAATGCCTGGACATTGCCTTTTGAAGCAGGGTCTCATTCTAGTCCAGGCTGGCCTTGAACTCATGGCAGGCCTTCTACCTCAGCCTCTGAAGTCTAGGACTAAAGGTAATGTGCCACTATGCCTGGCTTCCAGCCATCCTCTTATATTTCACTCCTCATATCTGAGAGACGCATTGCCTATGAAGCTGTTCCTTATGTTTCTTCACAGACCTGCACAGATGGCTACCTCTGTGCTGTGCCCAGGACTAGTCTTCGGCAGTCAGTCTGTGGAACCAGCTGCTAACCCTAACCCTCCTGGTTACCTCCTGCCCAGAAACCCTCCTCTGACTGTTCCACCTACACACTTTCCCTGCCCCTTAAGTGCAGTTCCCCCTGCCTACCACACAGCTTGTTGGTACATGTGAGCATTTGTTGCACAGTCAAATGATGGCAGGAGAAAAAAAAAAACATGTTTGTCAGAAATGAGGGTTTACTTTTAAAGGGGGAAAAATTCAGATGAGTGTGCAAGGGAACAAGATTTGACAGGGGAGCTAGGTCTCATCCTCTTGCAGACTGATGGTGCTGTCTTCCAGCATGGGAAAGCAGTAAGGTCGGAGCAGCAGTGAATTTAAGTGAGTTCTAATAGAGTGGGTCACCATTTCTGGGTTGTTGGTGTTCCTGAATCTTGTGCAATACAGATGCCTCTCGTTTGAAGAAAGAGCTGATGCTAAGAGTCAAAGGAGTTGAGAGCAGTCTTCTCCCACAGAATATTGGAAGTTTGTTCCATACAGATGGAGTCCTTTTGTCTTCTGTAATTGGTATTTGGGGAAAGAATTTTTCCAGAAGTCTTCAAACAATTACAAAATGTAAAGAAATTCCAGAATATGTGTTAGTTCTCCAGAGAAAAAGGATTTAAAGAGAGATTGATTTTAAGGAGTTGTCTGTGAAGTGTGGAAGTTGGCAAGCCTGGAGTCTGCAAGGCAGCCAGCTGGCTAGAAACCAGGGAGGAGTTGATGTGGCAGTCCAACCCAAAGCTCTCAGTGACACCTCAGTCTAATGTTGAGGCCTTCAGCTGATTGGGTGAGACCCACCCACACTAGAGGGCCATTGTTTTTAACATTAGCTCCACTAGCTTAAATGTTAATCTCGTCTGAAAGTGTCTTCATGGCAACATCTAGAACAATGTCTGAACAAATGTCAGGGTACTGTGGCCCGGCCAGTTTAACACATGGGATTAATCTCAAGCCTACTCTTTGGCAACTTTGTCTCCTTATTCCTTTCTGAATCTCCAGATAAGAATCATGCCAAGGTCAGTCTAACATGCCGTAGCTATCCTGTGTGCACCAAATCATCCTAACAGTTCCTAGAGGTTCTGGTGATCACACCTACATCCTTAAGGGTCTGGGGCATCAATACTCCTGCCTAGATGGGGTTATAGTGGCTCATTGGCTAATCACAGGCTTGCAGCGCTGAGGCCAATGCTGAACATCACCTAGGCCTGGCATGCTTTTCTTTACTCCATTGTAGAACAGCAGATTAGGACCGCTTAAGCTCATCTTCTAAATGCATATATTTGAGGAGAGGTGCACTTATTCTAGAAGCACCTACTGTGCAAATTAATTCACCTTGTGATAACGCAAAGCAGAGCACTTAGCAGAGACAGCATGCCTATGAAACCACATGAGGGAGGTCTCTTCTCTGCTGCAGTTCCCTCTATCTTGGATTTGGGGAATCCTTCTCATGATTTAAAAAAAAAAAGGCAGAACCTAATGCTGGCTTATAGCATTTTTTTATTTTAATGTATTTAAACATGCACAAACATTATGTTAAACTTTTCTATTTTTGTACAAAATCCAAACTCATTACATATAGAGGACAAGCTGGGCGTGGTGGCTCACACTTAATCCCAACACTAGGGAGGGAGAGGTAGGAGGATTACTGTGAGTTCGAGGCCAGCCTGGAGCTATAGAGTGAGTTCCAGATCAGCCTGGGCTAGAGTAAAACCCTACTTCAAAAATACCAAAATTTAAAAGAAAAAAAAAAAAAGGACAAATAAAGCCATAAGAAGCAATAAAGTTCTAATTAACAGTGAGTGGCTATAATAGGTAAATTGATGAATTTTGCTTGTGCTGACACACTACTGCCCACAGGCATCCGGAGACTGCTTCAGCCACACAGCAACATGGTCCTGGCTGGGCTGCACAGGGCCTGCCCTGGTACACTGAGAAGCCACACAGATAGATTTAGGTGTCGTGTATACCTTTCTCGTTTATATATAAATATTCTTTGCCATAAAGTTTCATGGCATTAAAGTCTTAAGTGGTGTCGTAGTCACACGTCACTGGGATGAATCTCCAAACCAGGCATAATTTGGGGGAGGAAAGTATTTATTGAAGTAACAGACCCAGGGGAAGTTAAAGAAAAAGACTGGCCCCCTTTCACAGATCCAAGCAGAGAGAGAGACAAACCCACCACCAGCACCTCAAGCAAGCACACTCCAAAGCCAGCCAGCAACTATAATTCACAAAAATGCAGAACTGCCAGAGCAGCTTTTCTTTTGCACATCTATCCCTAGTATTTTGCATCCAAATTAGAAAGGGCCAGTCCCCAGGAGGCTAGGCCAAAGTGACACTTCTTTCAGCCAGAAGCCTGGAGACAATTAACAATTTAATAAACACAATTATAATAAATTCTATTGGGGGGACATTATTCAAACTACAAGTGGTTTCACAAGAAAATGCCTTGTTTATAGTTTATTACTCAAAAAAGAAGTTTCAAGCAGAGTGTGGTGGTACATGGATCACCATGAGTTCAAGGCCAGCCTGGATTACAGAGTAAGTTCTAAGTTAGTCTGGGCTAGGAGAAATAATAAATGAGTAAGTAAATAAAAGTTTTATATTTTTAACCAACAAAATTAAAGTTTTGGATGATTTTTTTTTTTATTGTCCATAATGAGTTACATTTAGTGGGCAAACAATGAGTTGTTATCCCCAATTCCCCGCTGCCCTCCCCTCCCCACTCCGCTGGATAACCTCCTCCATGGGTCATCTGGATCAGTCCTTGTGAGAGGGGACCATGGATAGCCTAGTATTCAGCCACGTTCTCCTGGCCATGCCTCTGGATAATCTCCCCCACCACGGCTCTCTCAGTCTTTCCGCCCCCGCTTCCGCATAGTTCCCTGAGTCGTGGTGGTTGGATGATTTTTGTTTGTTTGTTTGGTTGGTTGGTTTTTTGTTTTTGGTTTTTTGAGGTAGGGTCTCACTCTAGCCCAGGCTGACCTGGAATTCACTATATAGTCTCAGGGTGGCCTTGAACTCATGGTGATCCTCCTACCTCTGCCTCCTGAGTGCTGGGATTAAAGGCGTGCACCACCACGCCCAGCTGGATGAATATTATTATCGTCACATAGGACACATCAGCCTGAATAACCATTGTGCTTTGCTATTGGCCACAGGTACTAGCAGGACTCACAAAGCCAAGACTTTATCTTAATTCTTGCTGAGTACCATCCAGATGATTTTGAATATATTTGTGTCCCTTGCTTTAAACTCATCATCAAGCCAGTCTCCCATGAGCCCATCTAGGTAGCCTATAGGGTAGGAGGGTTTCTCATTTGAAAAGCACCAACATATTGGGGAGGATGTTGGACTATAAGGCTCTGATACAGCTGTTGAGCTATCTGGAGGGCAAATCCTGTACCTCTGGGCTGGATGTCAGAGTCTTCCTCTGTCAAAAAATGTTTGAAACTTCAGAATTCTGTATAGGCAGGAAGTGTTGGGTGACAGGCTGCTGCTGGGGGGGTAGGCGGGGGGGGGGGTTGTCTTTTGTTCCTCCAGTGTCTTTGACTATAAGCCCTCCCTGCTTCTTGTTGCAGATTCTGACTCCCAGTACAGCCACGAAGTGATGCCTCTCCTCTACCCCCTCTTTGTCTACCTCCACCTTAATCTGGTTCAAAGTGGCCCCAAGAGCACAGTGGAAAGCTTCTTCAGCCGCTTCCACGGGATGTTCCTGCAGAATGCCAGCCAGAAGGACATCATTGAGCAGCTGCAGACCACACAGACCATTCAGGACATTCTGTCCAACTTCCAGCTTCGAGCATTTCTGGACAATAAGTATGTGGTCCGTCTCCAGGAAGACAGCTACAACTACCTTATCCGCTACCTCCAAAGCGATAACAACACTGCCCTGTGCAAGGTCCTCGCTGTGCACATTCACCTGGATGTGCAGCCTGCCAAGAGGACAGACTACCAGCTCTACACCAGTGGCAGCTCCTCCCGCAGTGAGAGCAGCAGTCTGGAGCCCCCAGACATGCCCGGCCCTATTCTTCAGAATGAGGCCGCCCTGGAAGTCTTGCAGGAAAGCATCAAGCGTGTCAAGGACGGACCTCCCTCCCTCACCACCATCTGCTTCTATGCCTTCTATAACACGGAGCAGCTGCTGAACACTGCAGAGATCTCCCCTGACAGCAAGCTGCTGGCTGCTGGCTTTGACAACTCCTGCATAAAGCTCTGGAGCTTGCGGTCTAAGAAGCTGAAGTCGGAGCCCCACCTCGTGGATGCATCCCGCATCCGCCTGGCTTGTGACACTCTGGAGGAGGAGGTAGGAGTGCCACTCCACTTCACCCAGTACCTCCTTCCTGACTGTTAGAATGCTTTTCTCAAGCATACCCATCCCACAGGAAACAGTAATCTGTAGTTCCCTCCTTGTCCTGCCAAAGCCCGACTGGTGCCAGGTGATGTAGCCATTGAGTCCTGTTTGTACCTGACAGCATTATCAATAGTGGGCAGTGTTAATCACTTCCTGCAAAGCAGGTGTCACCACTGAGCCTGATGAATAGACCTTCAGATGATACAGACTTAGTTTGGATCACATTCTGTGTCTGTTGGTGTGTGTGTTCTGTGCAAGTGTGAACAAGCAGGATTGCTAGGTCAGCATATGCATTTAAACAGTAATGATTTGTGTCCAACCTCATAGTAAGAATAAGCTGGGTCATTTCACAGCCTCGTCAACACAGCAAGGACACTGGTTGGACTAACCATTTGAAGCTAGCACCTGTTTTCTGGCTGTGTGTACCCAGGGTGACTACTTTGAAAAATAACACAGATTATAGAGCCGTGTGTTCCCTCAGTGATGAGTGAGTGCAGTGACCTGTTGATGGGTGTGTGTGTGATGTGGGATGGTTAGGAAAGGGCAGGTGCCATGGCCCCGGTGTGACTCATCAGTTGCTGCTGTGGATGTACTTGGGTTGAGGAAGGTCTCCTGAACACCGCCAAAGGCTAGGGCCCACCGGGTGATTTTTAATTTGTCCCCGCTGGACTATAAGAAACCTTGCCTTAGGGTACTTTGTTTGGATTGAAAATTGCACTGGTTGAAAACTGAAGAGTAAACAGTCATTCTGGGTAAATTGCAGCAGCTCATGGGGATGCTATGGGTATTGTGCACACCCGAGTGAGCTCTGGCCTCCCCTGTAGTCATGTGGCCCTTGAACTTGTGGTTCTTGCTGTTGAGGCAGTACAGTGAGAGATTTTGCTGTGGTGAGTTGAGTCTGATTTCTAGGGCTCTGCAAGACCCTCCAGAATATGGCATTGTGCATGTTGAATTCTCAGACTTCTCTTTGTACTAGAGATCTTGGTATATATCTGAGGGATACTGCCGTGTTATTTCTCCTGACCTTACTAGCTTTGATGATGCGGACTGTGGAGATTATTCGGGGCATTTAACATAAAGGGTGGAGAAGTGTAGTTGAAGACCCAGGTTAAGGGTCCCCCAGGACTGAAGGATACCTTCAAATGTGGTTGGAACTAGGGAAGGGCTAGTGTGTGCACATGGCTGTGTGCTTGAGCTAGGGCAGTCAGCAGAAAGGAAAGCAGTGATCTGGTTACAGAGATGAATGTCTGGAGCCTAAAGGAAGGGCTGTCTGCAGCACAGGAATGGTTGCTTTGCTTGACTGTCTCTGCTTTGTTCATACCCACATTGGAAGTATGGCAGACTCTGGCCTCTGCTTCAGAGTTCATGGTTCCTGACAAAGAGCATTTTGAGGGGAGGCAAGATATGACTTAGTCCTGGTACCTAGTTTTTAAATGACTCAGTGAAAGCTTGGACTTTGTTGGGTTTTGTTTTTTAATGGAATTTACAATCAAAATGGAAACTGTCCACGAAAGGGCCCCAGTCTGCAATCTCTACCAAAATCTGTTTGGAGCAATAATATTGTGTAAGTTAACACATACAGTATTTAAAAAAAAAAAATTAGCCGGGTGTGGTGGCGCACGCCTTTAATCCCAGCACTCGGGAGGCAGAGGTAGGAGGATCACCATGAGTTCGAGGCCAGCCTGAGACTACATAGTGAATTCCAGGTCAGCCTGGACTAGAGCAAGACCCTACCTCAAAAAACAAAACAAAAAAAAAAAAAAAAATTTTAAATCAGTTCTCAGCCCAGCAATTCCATTTCTGTGTGTAAACTCAGAAGAATTGGAAGCATGGGTCCTCATAAGAACTTATACAAGAATGTTCACAGCAGCCTTATTCACAGTGCTCTAAAAGTAGAGGTAGCCTAAGTATCTTCAACTAGACAAATAAACAAAATATGGTCTGTCCCAGATGTGAACTATTGCAGCTGTGAAACGGAATGGCATGTGTGTATATCTTTAAAAAGCCACTTGTAGAATGCCATGTATTAATGTGTTCTCATTTCTGGGAAGTATTTGAAATAAACTGATCTGATTCACAGAGATAGAAGTTGATAAGGGATGGCAAGGGGCTAAATGAGAGAGGAATAGTGGCTACTAATAGGCTTGAGTTTGTCTATGAGGTGGTGAAAATGTCTGTGTTAGTAGTGATGGTTACACATACAATTTATGTATACAAAAACTATTGATACCAGGCATGATGCCTCGTGCCTTTAATCCCAGCACTCAATTAAGAGAGAGGGAGTGATAGAGAGGGTTTTCAAGGCCTCCTGCCACTAGAAACATACCTCAGATACATGTGCCACTTTGTTTTATGTAGATGCTGAGGAATTGAACCCTGGGCTGACAGGCTTTTCAAGCAAGCACTTTTAACCACTAAGTCATCTCTTGGCCCAAAGTCTTGTGACTTTTTATAGTACATAAATCCTGTCTCAGGTTAGAAAAATAAGGCTGGGGTTGTAGCTCAGTGGTAGAGTGCTTGCCTAGCATGTACAAGGCCCTGAGTTCCATTTCTAACACTGCAGAAAAATAGAACAAAACAACCAACCAGGCATGGTGACTCATAACCTGTGATCCCAGGTGACAGGAGGATCAGGAGTTGAAGAGCAGTCTGGGCTGTGTGAAGCCCCTGTCCAATAAAAAGCCAGTATTGTCAGCAGTGTCACATCTGTGACACATATGTGAAACTAATGTAGTGCAGTATTATCTGGTGGGTACAGTATAGTATGTGGATCCATACATATAATTTAGATTTTCCTAGCCACATTAAAAAAGGTAAATTTTAGCCAGGCGTGGTGGCACACGCCTTTAATCCCAGCACTCGGGAGGCAGAAGTAGGAGGATTGCCGTGCGTTCAAGGCCACCCTGAGACTACATAGTGAATTCCAGGTCAGCCTCGACTAGAGCGAGACCCTACCTCGAAAAACTAAAAAAAAAAAAAAAAAAAGTTTTTAATTCAGTATATTATTCAAAATTTATTTGAAATACTATGTTTCATTGATGAAATGTGTTCATGCATCTCATACTGTAAGTTATGAAACCCAATGTGGCTTGTGCAGGTCTATCCCAGCCAGCAGCCACCTTTCTCTACTCCTAGTCACCTGCGCTAGCCCTGCTGTCATTCCTTATGTTCTGAGCAGTGGCTTACCTGCTTCCAAGGCTTAGCTACTCCCAAGAGCTGCAGGCTAAAGTCCAGACCCAGAAGTCGTTTGGGTCCAGGGGAGGCTTGGACATGAGCAGGTGTCCTGGTATAGCAGCAGACTACTGTAGGGACCCTGGTGTAACTCACGTGCCAACAAACCACAGTACCAGAGTGCAGCAGCTTACAGCTCTCTAAGCATGTTTTATAATGTGTAATGTAGAAAGTATACTTTACAAACCAACGTTACATATACCCAGTTACTGTGACAAACAGAGCTGAATCGAGCTCTGGGGTGTGGACCTGCCAGCATGAGAGGTGAGGCTGTATGTGTGAGTCAGTCACAGCCACTAGACAGGGTATACAGTCCGTGGGCCTGGGCTCACACACACTAAAATAACATAGCTAGTTATTTTAGGCTGTGGGCCTGGCAAGAGCAGAAGTTCTGGTGTCTCTGCCAAGGACTGGCTGCCACAGTCCTAGTAAAACCTCCCCATACACACTCCTTTAAAGCCTCCTTCCCATGGCTACCTGTTCCAAGTGCAGATGACCTATGTCTCTAGTCCACAGCTCACATCCAAAGGATCTGTGTATAGTTGGCCCAGAGTTATTCTTGTTCCCATAGTCCTTATATAAACCTCACAGTGTGCGCAGTGAGTCATGCATGAACTTTTAAGCCTCTAGGGAAGGAAAGTTGCTAATATTCTTAGTGGCCCCCAGGAGGAACTTCTGTTCCCAAGTGCTTTTACATTTCTCTGAAGTGTCTACAGTAGCCATTTTCAGTATTCATAGACCCTAGAGTTTCTTTTTACTTCCTCCAGAGAAAGAGCACCTAATAGAAAGATGCTCTCTGCTTGGACAGAAACCAACAGAGCCAAGCTTGATCATCTCTGGTATTGAATTAAAACCATCTGTGGTCAGGAATTGCAGCTATAATTTTCAGGAGCTTACCCAGGAGGGAAAAGGGGGAAATGAGACTTGGAAGCAGCCTGTGGGGAAGAACTGTGGGAGCAGACTTTTTTCCAGGAGTCACATGAGTCTTTCAGCTCTGTTTATCTATTCTAATTCCTTGATTTCTTACTTTAGGAGATGTATCTAAAACCCTTGTCTTAGCTCCACGTTGCTGGGATGAGCATCCAACCAGATACAATTTATGGGAAGAAGGGATTTATTTCAAACTACAGAACCAAGCAAAGTTCCATCAGTGGCTGGAGAAACTGGCTCCCTTTCATAGATCCAAGCAGAGAGACGATCAAACAGCCTGCAAACACCAAAAAGCAGCAGCAGGAACTGTGCCAGAGCTCAAACCTCTCTGCACACCTTTAGGGTGGAATTCAGATCCACCCCAATGACATGTCCCCTGTAGCAGGAGTCTGCCTGCTAGGGGCTGTAGCTGCAAACTTACTTTAAATTAAACACCTGAATCTATGGGGGACAAACATTCAAACTACCACACTCCCCATCTTCTTCATTTCTTTTTGTTGTTGTTTTTTGGTTTTTTAGTTGTTTTGTTTTTTGTGGGGTTTTTTGTTTGTTTGTTTGTTTTTTGTTTTTTGTTTGTTTGTTTTTGGTTTTGTTTCCCAAGGCAGGGTCTCACCAGCCCAGGCTGACCTGAAACTCGCTCTGTAGTCCCAGGCTGGCCTCGAACACATAGCAATCCTCCCACCTCTGCCTGCCTCCCGAGTGCTGGGATTAAAGGCACGAGCCACCACACCTGGCCTTCATTTGTTTAAAAAAAATTTTTTGTGTGTACCCAGTGCATGTGGAGACCAGAGGTCGATGTCTGTTGCCTTCCTCCATTGCTCTCCACCTTTTTTATTGAGACAGGATCACTCACCTAACCCAGGGCTCAGAACATCAGTTTTGGCTGTCTAGCCAGCTTGCCCTGGAGACAGTTCACCCACCTTTGCCTCCCCAAAGCTGGGATTCCAGGCACATACCCAACATTGGCATGGATTCTGAAGCCCAGGCTGTAATCCTCTTGTTTCAATCTCCCAGTGCTGGGATTGTAGCTGGGAGCCACCAAGACATGCTTCCTTCTTCTTTTCTTTTGAGAAGTCAGAAACTTAGGGCTGGTCATCAGGTAGAGAGGGTGGCCATACTGTAGTACCTTCTGGCTTGTGTTCCTATACATCCAGGTGTTACCTTGGCTAAAGTTCTCCAGACTTTTAAGAGTCTCACTATGTTCCATCTTGCCTTGAATTTATGATCCTCCTGCCTCAGCCTTCCCAGTGCTGGGATCACAGATGTGCACCATCATGTCTGACTCCAGATTTCTTTTCCTTTTTTCTTTTTTCTTTTTTTTTTTTTTTCTCTTCAAAATAGGGTTTCTGACTCTAGCATAGGCTGACCTGGAACTTGCTCTGTAGTCCCCCAGGCTGGCCTTAAACTCACATCAATCCTGCTTCCTCCGCCTCCCAAGTGCTGCATTAAAGGCTTTCACAGCATAAGATTTCTTTAAATAGACTAGAAACAGGGAGCATTGTAGCCTGTGAAGCAATGGGAGCTGGCAACTGAAGATTGTCAGAAATTAACATCATTTCTAAAGACAATCTTAGCTGGGCATGGTGGCACACACCTTTAATCCTAGCACTCAGGAGGCAAGGGTAGGATTGACCCTACCTTGAAAAACAAAACAAAACAAAAGTCAGTCTTTTCAGATGACTGCCATAGAATTACCAGTGCAGATTATTGTAGGCTGCTTTTTAGACTGACTTTCAATCCAAGAGTAAGGCCCACAAACAGCTCGAGGAGTAATTGTATCTCCAGTATGATGTGGACTGCAATTGGGGGTTGATGGCTGCAGTGACACCTGCCTTCCATTGTTTACTGACAGATGCTACTTCCCAGGCAGGCCCTACTCTCTGTTTTTCTCTCTCCTGGACATATTTTCCCCATGAGACCACTAAATGTTTTCTTCTTATGTGTTTATGCCCTGTCCTATGTCCCAGGAGGATGAGGAAGACAGCATGGGCACAGAGATGAAGATTTTGCGGGGTCACTGTGGCCCAGTATACAGCACACGATTCCTCGCAGACAGCTCAGGGCTGCTTTCTTGTTCTGAAGACATGTCCATCAGGTACTGGGACCTGGGGAGCTTCACTAACACTGTGCTGTACCAAGGACACGCTTACCCAGTGTGGGACGTGGACATCAGCCCCTACAGCCTATATTTCGCCAGTGGGTCCCATGACCGTACCGCCAGGCTGTGGTCCTTCGATCGGACGTACCCATTGAGGATATATGCAGGGCACCTGGCTGATGTGGATTGTGTCAAGTTCCACCCCAACTCAAATTACTTGGCCACAGGCTCCACTGACAAGACTGTTCGGCTATGGAGTGCCCAGCAGGGGAACTCAGTTCGGCTCTTCACGGGCCACCGTGGCCCTGTGCTCTCCCTTGCCTTTTCTCCCAATGGTAAGTACTTAGCATCTGCTGGTGAGGATCAGCGGTTGAAGCTGTGGGACTTGGCCTCAGGAACCCTTTTCAAAGAACTGAGAGGCCACACAGACAGCATCACCAGCCTGGCCTTTAGCCCAGACAGTGGCCTGGTTGCCTCAGCTTCCATGGACAACTCTGTGCGTGTTTGGGACATCAGGAGCACATGCTGCAGCGCCCCCGCTGATGGCTCTTCAGGCGAGCTTGTGGGTGTGTACACCGGGCAGATGAGCAATGTCCTGAGTGTGCAGTTTATGGCCTGCAACCTCCTTCTGGTGACTGGGATCACACAAGAAAATCAGGAACATTAATTTTTTTTATCCAGGTGGCAGACTGGGTGAGGCTGGAAGTCTCTAGCTGCAACCCAGGACATGCGGAAACTGAATCAGTGATTGCAAAAGAGCCTCCCCTCTCTCCCCACTTGCTTTACACAGCCCTGGTGCATAGGATTCCAGGTGAGAGTCAGGATTCTCCCAGGTTAGCTGCAAGTTCTCCAAGAACCTGCCTAGCCTCCCAGCTTTGTGCAAGCACCTTCCTGTCCGCATCTGTCTCCTCCCATTGGGCTGGCTGGAGCAGTTGCAGTGCTCCCTTGAGCAGCTTTGAATGATTTCACCTGTAGGCCACTCCCTTGAGGGATGGATGCAGGGATAGGAACTAGGAAAGGAAGGGTGGTCTGGCAGCCTTTCCTTTTCCATAATGACAGAGAACCAGGATTTTTATTATTATTATTATTATTAAAGTTATTATTGCTATTATTATTGAGAAAGGAACCCTAGCACTGGCAGAGGGATGTCTCTGCTTTTATCTTTCAGGTTTGACTCCTGGCACTGGCTGTGATACTTGGAATTTGAGGTTCAGGGAATTCAGACTTTGGTAGCCCAGTGTATCAGGAAAAAGGGATATCTCGGGTGTAGGTAGCCCACCAGATAACGTGCATCTAGAAGCTGGCAGGTGGGTTGGCTGAGTATTGGACTCTTGCAGTGATGGTGGGAAAGATAGATTCTTTTCTTGGCTGCACGTCTAGCGGTAATGCTCTCCCCTGGAAAGAAAGATTTTGGTGGACAGTGAGTGAGCATCAGTGGGAGAGCACTTGCTTCACGTGCTCTGCATATTGGGTTCCATCCCCAGCACTGCACCCCACCCCTCAAAAATTATTAGAATGATTTGGAATGAGTCACCAGGTAGATTAGGAAATGTTGAATTTCCAAATGACTGATTATTCACAAGTGTGGCTTTTCAGTCTTTCCCCCTTAATGATCAGCTCCACCCCTCACTGCAGCACCAGTGTAGTGAACACTTGAGTGAATCATGAGTGCACCACACATATCAGACCATGCGCTAAGGACAAAGCAAGTTCTGTGTGTGGTAAAGGATTAAATACTTCTGTTTTCTGAAAAAGAGTTATTTTGTATTTTGTTTTCTATTAAAATGTATTTAGTTTCAAAAAAAGGTCATCATCTTCTTTGTACTTTTAGGATGCACAGGTGCACAGCTGGCCCTGGAATCGGTCCTTTCTCCCTCCTCTCTTTAGTATAGTGGCAGGGACATCAGCCACACCAGCCACAAGATAGGTGCATTGGTCTGTCCTTTTCAGTCAACTTTGCATTACGGCTCCTCCCAGCATTACTTGGCTCACTAATGGCTGTGATACTGTTTGTACATCTGACATTGCCATTTGCTGGCTAGAGACAATTTTCCAAATCAGTTATTTAAGTAAGGTCTCACTTCACTTCCTTGAAAAAATCCCATTGTAAACTCTATAAAGGGATCTAAAAACTGGGCAATAAATTTGAACTATTTATTGAACAATTCTCAGCTTGCTGTGATGGCTCGTGCCTATAATCCCAGGATTTGGGAGGTGCAGGCAGTGAGATGGGTTTGAAGCCAACTTGGGCTACATGAGACCCTGTGTCAAAAACAACAGGTTTTGGATTCAAAGAATAAGGAGACCAAGGTTAAATATAAATAGATTGACTTTACCACTTTATGGGTAGATTCTGGGGTCAGAATTTAGAGGTCCTGGTTACATCGAGCTCACTTACATGAGAAATAATAGGAGTTCTGTCTTTGTGTCAAAAGACAGGAGTTTTACATTGAAATCCTCATAAATTTGGAAAGTAGTATAGATAAGTAAAACTGGAAGATTAGATTTAAATTTCAGTTTTCAGAAAAATACAATATACTTTGAAATGTAATTTGGTGTCAGGAATGTATGTGTGTGTGTGTTTCTATTTTTTTTTTTTTTTGTTTTGTTTTAAAAACAAAACCTCATATATCTGAGATGCTGTCAGAAGGATTCTGTGGAAGCCTGGCCCATGAGGATCCCCTTCTGCATGTTCTGCAGAGGAAACCCGGTATGTGTTCTGAGCCATGAGAAGAGAACTCTCAGATCATAGTCTGTGGGGTATTTTGGGCTGGATTGTTCTGGGAAGTGAGGCTGTGACTGAAAATTCAGAAAAGCTGTGTGTGTCAATGCCAAGTTCCCTTGCCTAAACACAGTCCTTTTTTAAAATATTTATTTGTTTATTTGAGAGACAGTGAGAGAGAAAGAGGCTGGTAGAAAGAGAGAAGATGGGCGAGCCAGAGCCTCCAGCCACTGCAAATGAACCCTAGACACATGTGCCCCTTGTGCTTTTGGCTTTACATAGGTACTGGGGAATTGAACTTAGGTCAAGCACCTTAACCACTAAGCCATCTCCAGTCCATAAATACAGTCCTTCTTATCAGCTGTGTCCCAGCTCTGTGATTTCAATTCAGCATCTCAGTGGCCTGCAGCCTTGACTTTGCTTCATTCATCCTTTATAGCTTCCCCTGGGTGCACCAGTTTTGCCATGGTTGTTCGTGCCTGTAATCCCAGTGCTCAGAAGGTGGAGGAAGAGAGACCACTGTAAGAAGCTAGCCTGGGCTTCATAGCAAGACCCTGTCTTTAATAAAGACAAAGTAGGGCCCTACCTACAGTGTTAAAAAGGAGTCTGCCTGTGGAGGTGTCCACATGTTCAGTGTCTCAGTGGTCTGAAGTCTGTTGAGTGCACAGGCATCGAGGTTGACTTTGGCTCAGCTTTGTTGTTAACACACATGAATTAGAGCCCAGTCTGTGCTTCAGCCTGGTCCTTAGGGAGTGCGTGTTCCCTGACACCAACATTGCCATCACACCTGGGAAAAAGGAAAAATCTCCATTATGGAATTTTTTGTGAACATGTGTTGAACCAAGACCTTGTTAATGTGTTAATGTTAGGCACATGCTGTAGCCCTAGGCTACATCCTCAACCTTTTATTGTGAAATGTAAAGAATGCAGACAGTCTTTGTCAGCTTGATCCACTGAAGGACAATTTAGGGGACTGCCTATAACTGAAATTCCTAAAGAAAAATTTTTTGTGTAAAAAAAAAAAAAAAAGTGTTTCTCCTATGACCAAACACTAGTGGGTGGGATGCTACAGTAAGCAAAAAACAATACAGTCCATACCTATAGGGAGATAGTCAACTAGTATCATAAATAAAACTATTTTTAAACTGTCAGTGCAATAAATGATACTCTGAAAGGATGTTGAGCAGTGATCACATAGTGGTTAGTGCTCTGTTGGGAGGCTGAGGCAGGAAGATCAAAAGTTCAAGACTAAGCCTGGCATGGTGGCGCACACCTTTAATTCCAGAATTCAGGAGGCAGAGGTAGGAGAATCACCATGAGTTCAAAGCCACCCAGAGACCACATAGTGCATTCCATGTCAGCCTGGGCTAGAGTGAGACCCTATCTGGGGTGGGGGGGGAGGGGAGCTCAAGACTAGCATGGGGAAATTAATGAGATCCTGTTTCAGAAAAGTAAAAAGGGGATAGAGAAATGGCTCTGTGGATAAAGTGTTTGCTGGCAAGCATAGGGACTGAATTCAGATCTCCAGCACCACATAAAAGCTAGGTATGGTGTCATATGCCTGTAATCCCAGCACTGAGAAGGCGGTTATGTGATCCCTAGGATTTCCTGGCTGGCTAGTCTAGCCAAATCAGCAAGCTCCAATAGAGACCTCTTTCAAAGAATAAGGTGGAAAGCAACTAAAGACATCCTTAATAGACCACTGGCCTCCACACATACATGCACACGTGTGTGTCCACACATATACAACATAGTGCACGCATACACACTATACATACAAAAGCAAAAAAAGGTGTCTGGAGATGTAGCTCAGTGGTAGAGTGCTTGCCTAGGATACTTGAGGTGGAGGATTTCCCTATGTTACAGTCCTGCTTTGGCTACAGTGTGAGACCACTGTCTCAGAAAATTTAAAAAAAAAAGCTTTTGATTTGGCCGGACAGGAAGACAGATTGGAGCTGGCCTGACACAGAGCAGAGAGACACAGGCCAGATCCCCCAATGGGGCAGGTACTTGGAGTTCACTGGGACTGAGGCATTGTGAACTGGGATACCTGATCCAAGACTGAATGATGGGCAGGACATTTCCTCTTATCCCCCAGTGGATAGAAGCACTGAACAAGATCAGCACAATGCTGCAGTGAAGGACAGAGACTGGGTATACCAACTGGAATCCACCCTACATCAAGATAGCTCAGGAGCATTTCCTGAGCAGTCTGCCATGCACTGCAGGGCACAGCTGATGGGAATCCCAGCTGCCCTGGGGAACAGATAAAGAGTGGCATCCACCAGCCTCCATGGTCAGAATCCTGCTGCCAGCCACACCATGAGCTTGAGTGGAGAGCCTTCTGCAGGATGTTTCCTCATGAGAAACTAATGAAGTGGGGGGGGGGATTTGCAGTCAGCTGCTTGTTGCTAGACAAACACCTGACCAGAAACGGCTTATGGGAGGAAAGGGTTTACTTCAGGCTTAACCGAATCTAGGGGAACACCATCAATAGTAGAAGCTGGCTCACTTCCATAGATGTAAGCAGAGATACCACCAAACAGCCAGGGCTCCAAACTGCTTACACACCTTAGAGCTGAGACTCAAGATTAAAGCCTGAGTCTATGGGACCACGTATTTAAAACACTACAGATGTGCTCAGATTCCCGGCCAAGGGAGCTATGAGATGATACATCTTCTAAGCACTGAAGGTGGATGGTTACACTGCAGCAGACCCCTGTCCCAGGCTGCCTGCTCTGCAGCCTGTTCACACCCACAGCAGGGGAAGTCTCAGTATCACTGGTATCTACAGGGAACCCAGTGGGGCAGGGTTGGTGGGGTGGGGTGGAGTGAGATGGATTGGGAGTAGGGAAAACCAACAGACCCAGTGCGTACTCTGGAAGCAGATTTGCTGGGCTGTTCGGTTGGATGACTAGAGAAATAACCTATATGGCATGGGCATCTTAGATTTTTTTTTTTAGGTTCCAGTGCTAAGCACAAGCTGTACTCTAGCCCTTGCACATCCTGATGAAAATACTAGAGGAAGGTTAAGAAAAGATCTAGGGTTTAAATGGTTTTTTATGAGACGGGGTCTCCCTGGGGTCAAGTGATCCTTCCAAGTAAACCTAGCAAGTAGCTGTGACCACAGGCGCTCCCCCCAAGCCCAGCTGAAAGTCAAGTTTATGAGACAACCAAGCAAAGATGCTCATGGGCATTTGAATGCTGGTGTCTGGAGCTCAGAAGAGGTCCAGGCTCCTGCTAACTGCTAGCTGTGTCCTTAGAACTTCCTGCTGCAACAGACAGGACTCCAGCTCCAAATGGTACTTAATAAAAGTAAGGAATTTCATGTAACAAGTTCCAGATAATGGAAATCTGGAGGTCAAATGTATTCCCTGGGTCTAGCTTTGTGCTCTAGAATGCAGTTCAACCCTTGGTTGGCTTTACCACAACCCGCTGTACCCAAGGATGAGGACTGTTAACACCTTCAAGGACCAAACACCCTGTGCAAATGTGAAGTCCCTGCCCATTCTTTACTCTCCAGAGAGAGAAGTTCCCTGGAGCTCTTCAACCTCTGACTGACACTTGACCAGTCATGCTGGCTTCTGAGGTTGAAGTCAGACCTCAAGCCTTACAGGCAAAATTGGCAACAAGAATAATGCACAGGGATAAGGATGAGCCCATGCCTTGAAGTTCACCAGAATTCAGAGATTAGACATTAATGGCCAATAGGACAAGAGAGGGCAGTGGCCCAGAGATCTCAACAGTGCTGCGGGATATATGGGAGCTTCAGGGAGTTAACTGTGTGGTAAGGGCCAGATTGTTGGATGGCCATGTTAACAGCAAAGGAGCTAGAACAATGGAGATGGAAGGATAAAAAAATGGATAGAAAGGTGATAGGACCAGACAAGTGACACACAGCCACAACGGAACAACTTACAAGGAAAGGAGCCTAGAGTCCAGCATGGGCAGAAGAGAGCCATCTCAAAGAGGGAAATGTTTTTCTTTCGGGGGGCTATACTTGGTAAGATACTGACTATAAGAAAAGATGAAGTTGGATCCCATTGCCAACCAATTATGGGGCTGGAGAGATGGCTCAGCAGGTAAGAGTGCTTCCTATACAAATATGAGGGACCTGAAGGGGCCAGAGACCACCTGAATTCAATTCCACAGCACCCACATAAACAGCTGAGCATGACCGTGTGTGCCTGTAACTCAGTCCTGCGGAGAGCAAAGACTGGAGAATTGCTGGGCTTGAGAAAACCACAAGCTCCAGAATCAGCGAGAGATTTTGTGGAGGGGAGCGCCTAGCATTCCCTAGTTCTGTACATGGGATGTGTGTAACTACCTGCACACACTACATGCATGCACATTTAGTAACAGTAAACAAATTGCTGGGCGTAGTGGTACACATCTTTAATCCCAGCAGAAGTAGGTGCATCTTCTTGAGTTCAAGGCCAGCCTGAGACTACGTGGTAAATTTCAGGTTAGCCTGGACTAGAGTGAGACTACACCTTGAAAAAAACAAAAAATAAAAATTAAGAAATAGGGAAGAAGAGGGAGAAAAGGAAAGAAGGGAGAAACTAAAAATTCTTTTATTAGACAAATATGGTGGGGCATTTCTGTAATATCCACAGGAAGCTGATGCCAACAGTTCAAGGTCAGCCTGGGCTAGAGGAATTAGAAGCGTCAGAGAGCTGAGACTAAAGAAGGATAGAAGACTGAAGAGCCAGAAGGGAAACTGCAGACCCTGCTCAGACTTCCAGAAAGCTGTTAAGGCTTTAGGGCCAGGGGTCTCAGACATCTCATGCCTGCGAGCTCTGATACCTGAGCCCATCCAGAAACTGCAATTCCTGCTACACAAGATCTGCCCAGAGCTGCTGCAACACTGGAGGGCACTACAAGCCTGCTGCTCCCACCTGCCTGCTGCAGTTTCTCACGGCAAATAGTGTTTCAAAGGCTGCCAAAAGCTTCCCCAGGCCCACCAACAGTTTCTATCCAGGTAGGACCAAAGCACCCACAAAGTAACAGATATGTAAACTTCCCCCAATGCCAGTAAGGGAACTGGAGCTCTGTAGATCTCTGCGAGCCAATCTGGGAAGCAGTATGTCACCTGGCAAAAAACTTACACTCCACGCACTCTACAGTGTGAATGAAAAATTAATTCACAGTGAGTCCATTCATAAAGCATTCAAAGTCAACACTTCTGAAGAGAACAAAAATTTTCTGAAATTTATTAGATATTGAATATAAAAATAAAGCCAGCTGAAAAGGAATCCATAGAGCCTCCTTTATTTTTCTAAGTGTCTCTGGCCTTTCCATCCCAATCCCAATTAAAAAAAAATCATCTTACATAGACAAGACTTAGCAAGGACTATAAAGAGGCAGTTTTCCAAGATGTCCATTGCTCTGGTTAGGGAGATGGATGCGTGGGTCAGACAAGAGCATTCCTGGAGCAGTCACTGCTGCTTCTGTCACAGCACCAATGGAAGTCCCTGGCCTTCTGGGCCAGAGGCTGATATGAAGAACCCCTGCGCATGAGGCAGGACTGACTGGAGCTTCTGTCAGAAGGCAAATAACCACTGAAACATTCAAGGTTCTTATGGTTTAGATATAAAGTAGCCTCAAAGAGCAAGGGGATAGTGACTCACACCTGTAATTCCAGCACTTGGAAAGCTGAGGCAGGAGGATCAATCAATTTGGCAAATAGTTCGAAGTGAGCCTGGGCTATACCTGTCTTTAAAAAAAAAAATACCCAAACCTTTGGGGACAGAAAGCAGACTGAGAGCAGTAAAAACCCAAAGGCAGAAAGAAGTGCCGGTGCTATTGAGAGATGATTGGATCATAAAGTTACTCAGCTCATTGATGTGCTTAGTGCTCCTGGCTGGAAGATCTACTAGTAGGTGGGCTTGATTGGGCACTTGGGATTTGAAGCCTTTGAAGTGGTTCCCCCCCCCCCATGCCTTACCCTCCACAGTATCCTGCCATGATATTCTGCCTCTCCTCAGGCCCACAGTAATGGAGGCAGCTGACCTTGAGCTGAAACTAAGGGCCAGAATACATCTTTCTTCCTTTCAAGCTGCTTCCTTGGGTATTTTGTCATAGAACATACGTGATTACTACAAGGGGAACCCCCCATTTCTATACCATCTGCCAGGGACCCACAGGAAGCTCTTCAAGTGGAGACATGCTACAAGCACCTGGGAGGCAGAAGTAGGAAGATCACCATGAGTTGGCCAGCCTGGAACTACAGAATGCCAGGTCAGCCAGGCTACAGTGAGGCCCTACCTTGGCTCAGTGGTTAAGAGCATTTAAAGCTTAAGATTAGGGTTTCTTGGTGCTCCAGAGACAGCCAAGTTTGACACCCCAAAACCCACATAAGCTTGGTGTGGCTACAAACACTTGTAACCCTGGTCCACAGGGTTAGTGGAGGCAGAGATAGGAGAAGCACTAGGTCTCACTGATGGCCAGCAGCTCCAGGTTGAGGGAGAGACCCAGTCTCAAGGAAATATGTGGATGGGTGATAAGGGACGAACACCTGGCATTCTCTTGTCTCTGCATGCATGTGCATACACTGCATATACACCACATTACACACACACAAAAAGAAAAAAGAAAAGGTGCAATGGCTCAGGCCTTTAATTTCAAAACTCAATAGGCTGAGGTAGGATGAATACCCTGAGTGAGCCCAGCCTAGGTTATAGAGTGAGTTCCAGGTCAGTCTGGGATAGAGGGAGATCCTACCTCAGGAAGGGAGGAAGCTTGGTTAAAACACCAGTTATATGCACAGTAACATATCCAGACATGCAGGAAGAAGGAATCCTACTTAGATTGTTTTAACTCATTTGTTAAACATTTTAGTGTCTAGAGAGATGATGACTCAGCAGTTAAGGCACTTGCCTGCAAAGCCTAATGACACAAGTTCAATTCTCCGGTACCCACATATAAAGCCAGATGGCACATGTATCTGCATGGCACATGCATTTGCAGTGGCTAGACACCCTAGTGCACCCATTCTCTTTCTCTGTCTCTCTCTGCTTGCAAATAAAAAATATTTCTTAAACATGCACAAACACACACATGCAGAAACAAGAGAAAATTTGTCCAGCAGGCACAGGGATCTCAGGGATGTCTGTGTCCAGACTCCAGCTGTTAACAGGCCTGCAGGAAGCCTGTGTTTGCTTTGCCACTCGCTACCCGTAAGAGCATTTCCAGCTCAAAGGAAGACTGACAAGATGAGCTGACAGTTGTGACAAATGACCTCAACAGTTACCATGTATTACCACTTTGGGAATTAACTAGGTTTGTGTTTAAAATATCGAGTTTATTCTATATTTAAAATAAAGGTTTCTGTGGGTCTGGAGAGATGGCTCAGTAGCACTTGCTGGCAAAACCTGGTGTCCCAGGTTCAAGTTCCCAGTACCTATGTAAATCCAGATGCACAAAGTGACACATGCATCTCGAGTTTGTTTACAGTGGTAGGAGGCCCTGGGGTGCCCATTCTCTCTCATCTCATTCCCTATTATAAATACTTTTTGGAAAATTAAAAAAAGGTCTTTCTGATTAACATGGAACTTTTGTTTTTCACGTGTTCCTTGAACTGCCTCACCAGATACTGGTCCCTCATTGATGATTTAGTAATAAATCTTACACACATTTTGACTTATTTGTATGAGACAGTTATGCCTGGTAACATACTGTTTCCAACATGTAATTTAATTGTAGAAACAATAACTGTTTCCAACACCGAATTTAGCTGGAGAAACAATACTTTCTGGTTTCTTTGTTTTTGTGAAACAAGGTCTTGCTATACAGTCCAGCCTGACTTGGAACTTGTAGCAATCCTCCTGCCTCAGCCAAATGCTGAGTTTACAGGTATAAACCACCACATCCAGCTAATAGTGCAATTTTATATTATTTTATTTTATTTGGGGGGGTTCAAGGTAGGGTCTCGCTCTAGCCCAGGCTGACCTGGAATTCACTATGTAGTCTCAGGGTGGCCTTGAACTCATGGTGATCCTCCTACCTCTGCCTCCAGAGTGCTAGGATTAAAGGCATGCGCCACCACGCCCGGCTCCCCAGCCCCTTTCATGTTTTGTTTTTAGAAAAACATTTTTTTATATTTTATTGGGAACCCTAATCTATGAACTTTTTGCAAATTGGCTTATCCTCTTTATGACCCTCTTTCCCCCAGCCCTGTTCTCCTGAGGGCCCGCTTCATGGGTATTGGTAGTCACTGTGGGGTTGGTACCTATGTGGGGCGGAAGCAATGCCTCATGATGCACCTTTCCACCCCTCAGCTCTTACATTCTACCTGAGCTTGATGGTCGTGGTGGAAATCTCCTTTAGTATTGAGCACTGGGGAGCCTCTGATTTTCCGTTTTGATGAGTTTTGAGTGTCCTCATTGGCTACGGCCTTCTCCCTAGCAGAGGCTCTCAGGTTAGCAGAGAGTAGTGCTCATACTTAACTTACCTCCTCCTCTGTCATGCTTCCTGGGCCCTGGAGGTGGGATGCAGAGGACACATCTTGTGTTAGGCAATCGGCTTTCTCTTCCTGTCATTCTATGGGTCTTGGGTCTCCCAGTATTCACTTCCATCTAGGCTGAGTGTGGCCTGGACTCGTCTTTTGTGTTTTTGCTGTTTTATCAAAGCAAGGTCTCACTCTAGCCCAGGTTGGTTTGGTACTCTGCTGGTCTTCCTACCTCAGCCTCCCAATTGCTGGGTCTAATGGTGTGCCTGGCTCCTTTCATGTTTTTTGAAGTTGAGAATTAAGTGTGAGGCCCTTTTTGAATTTGACACCCATGGGCCACTAAAGTCGTTAAGAGACTGTTCGCTAAGAACCAAACTCAACCTGACCAGTCACACCTCCATGGAGAGCCCTTTCCGTCTTGTGGGCTGGACTTGAACTTTCATTTGTTCTCCCAACATTACCACTAAGCCCTTCCTTGTGTTGCTAAGAGATTTGTACTGTCACCCCCACCTGCTTTCCCAGAGCCTATCTTACCCTTCCTAGAAACCAAGGAAACTACCCTCTTTTCTAGAATAAAGCATGTCTTTTCTTTCTCCTTACCTCCCTCCCCTCCACAGAGACTTGCTGTGTAGCCCAGTGTAATGGTTAGTCTCTAGTTATAAATTTGACAGTAGTTAGAATCACCATGGAAACAAATCTCTTGGCATATCCGATAGGGATTTTCTAGATTAGATTGAGGTAGGAAGGCCCACTCTTAGCTGTGGGTGGGGCCATTCTACTGGCTGGGGGTCCTGGACTATAGTACAAGGAAAAAGCCAGCTTTCATCAACATCGCCTCCTGTGCCTGCTGATATCATGATGGACTTTGCCCTTGGGAACTATAAATGGAAATAAACACTTTTCCTTCCCTAAGCTGCATCAGATCAGGTATTTTGTTCCAGCAATGAGAAAGTAATTAATCCCTCCTACCCTTTTTGGGGGTAATATTCATTCTCCATTTCCCACAGCACTTTTGTTGTTGTTGTCCTTGATTTCTGTGTGTGTGTGTGTGTGTGTGTGTGTGTGTGTGTGTGTGTGTGTTTTCAGGGTAGGGTCTCACTCTAGCCCAGGCTGACCTGGAATTCACTATGTAGTCTCAGGGTGGCTTCAAACTCGTAGTGACCCTCCTACCTTTACCTCCCAAGTGCTGGGATTAAAGGCATGCACCACCACCATGCCTGGGTCATTGTTTTTTTT